>VZTH01009533.1:77348-119803 GCA_013397815.1 Aleadryas rufinucha | reverse complement strand
AAGATTCCCCAATGAGAGGCTGAGTGAACCCCCCTCCCCGAGGAACTTTCCCCCCCTGGACAGGCCTATCTCAGGTTACAAAATGTGTTCCAGAGAAGACCTTGGTGTCTGAGGCTTCTGAGATGTTTGGTCTCCTGGCTTAAGGGAATATTGGGTCTGTGCTGGTTATCAAAGCTGAAGAATGAGAAGTGTGTGGGCTAAAAGGCCCTTAAAAATACATAAAAACTATATAAAAGAGTATCTAGAGGGAGTATATATAAAAGCAAAAAAAGCATCATGGCATCAGGAGACAGATGGAGTCTACTCAGAGGCCTTTTCCCCACAAAGTGGGGTTTACCTTTTGCCCATCCCTGAGCTGTCCAAATTCACATTCAAAAGCGGCGATGCAGCTTTTTGGTACAAGATGTAATTAATGCCAAAAGTTAAGTATGGGTCATAAGAACAACAAAAGTTTATGGACAATGGAACCACATCCACACTATGGTAAAATGAGATGCACATTTTACCAGGAATTTTAAATTACAGAGCTTCTTGATCAGCTGATACTGCTGCTTTCAGATAGTCAGGGTACAGTGAACTGCTGGAGTTCCCTGATATGACAGGCCCTGTGTCCGAAATTTGATAAACTTAACAGTTTCATTGCTTCATTTAGGTCTTGTCTAGTCCTAATTAAGAGTCATCATATTAGGAACTTGCAAAAATCTGTCTGCATCAGAAAACCATGATGCTCAAAAGGTGGAAAAACCATCAGAAACACACACATGAGGTGCAGGAAAGGTTGACTCACAAAGTTCATTGTCTTTAACAAAGCAGCCTGAAGCATGTGGCCATCAAGAGAAGAGACAAAAAAAGGGCAAACTATTTGCAAGTCCTGTGCTTTCTCTAATTGCTGATAAATGCTTCATTTCAGGCAAGTCTTCATTGTTGCACATTATTTCCCATTCATCTGCTGCAGTTTTCACCAAAAAAAAATCTCAAACCAAAATAAAAACCCACAAAAACCCTACAGGTTATGCTGATCAAAACAAATTATTGTGACTTTTTTTCTACTATACTAATATCCCTTCCAAAACCAAACAAGACATTATTTTGATGTCTGTTGTGGGAATGATGCTGCAACAAAGATTTCCATACATTTCCCTTCTGGCCCCAGACCAACTTCCCTGGAATCAGCACAATACAGACACAACATGACTGATTTTCTAATTTCACAGGAATCAACCACCACATGTGAGACCAGGTGATGATATACTTGGACATAGATGAAGAAAAATCCAAGATGAGTCTTTCTATTCTTTTAACTAAATACTTTATAAAAATGTTATTTAAAATTATGCATTTTATAAAAAACATAACAATTCACCTCATAGTGAATGGTGTATTATTGTGAGTTAAGGAAAAAAAAGGATTGATACAGATAATATTTTCCAGATGTAGAAGCAAACACAAAAGACATTACTTTGTAAAGAGCTCACTGTGCTGTGGACAGGCTGAGTAAATGTTGTACATTTTTGAGAAGAAGGATTGACATGGCTGAGAAGAAAATACGTGTGAAAAAGTATTTTTAGGGGTGGAACACTGTTCTGCCAGGGCAAAGCAATGGATACTTACTTTCAACATTTAGTTTAAAAATTGCAACTCATACATGATGACAAAATGCATGTTAGTCTATATGATTATCAGAAAAGTTGGGAAAAACTGTCTAACACTACAGAGTAAAAAAATACACCAAAAATATAATTATTTGAAAAGTGAGTAGCAATTGTTGAGTAGTCTACTCAACAATTCAATTGAGTAGACTAGTGATAGATGAGCTCTCCATGCCTAAAACACTCCCAGATATTCAGAACCCACTTAATTTACATGAGAAGTTTGATAATTAAAACAAATTCGCTTTCTTAAACTATCTTTGGGATGGTTTTTCCTGGAACCAGAGACATTGCAGGCAGCCAGGTAATTCACAGAAATAACACTGCCACGGTCAGGCACTGTCAGGAGCCTGATTGTTCTGATAAAGACCAGGTGAGTCACAAAGAACATTCTCCCTCTGCCAACATTTAGCTTTTATACCACTGTTCTTTTAAAATAATTATGCATGTTAAAATGAAGCCTCTTCTATGTTTTATGTAGGTTCTGCAGACTCAGATTCTGTGGTTATTGTGGTCACCATTTCTTGGTGGAAAAGCATTTGTAAATCAAGTGTTTAAAATTATATTTGTCTGTATTGAAATGATTGTAATTGTGATAATTTTGACATATTTGATATTTCAAACTGCATATCATTCTGAAAATCCAGAAGGAATAATACACTTTTCTGGTTACTCTTAACAGAATTAATAGATAACAGAATAAAATTAAGCTCAGAAAGAGCCCCTCAATCTACTACTAATATTGAAGGACACAATAATGAATCTTAGGAATACCTGGATTTGTGTTTCCATCCTTTTTCTGAAGGATGCCAAATTAAAAGCTTGCAGCCTCTCCCACTGAACTATGGATTCTTTTAAATTCTGATCTGAACTTGTATTTAACTCTCCATTATGAAGATCAGACCTTCCAGAAATGTGCAATTATCCTGATATTCAGAAAGGAAATAAAATCATGTCTGTTTTTAAGCAACATACCAGGAAATTGCTAGGGGCTTGTTCACCATTAGTTTGATTTTCCCTTCATCCAGGAATACTCTTGATTGCCCCAGGGCATGGACTATATTTAATCACACCTTTTCACACGAGCACATTTACAAGCCAATAATTTTAGAAAGTAGATCACTTGTAAGATTCATGATGTCTAGTCAGGGATGAGCCCCAAACTTTCAAGATAAAGGGATATGCATGACACCTTATCTGACTGCCAGCAGCCTGAATTTCTTTATTTCTTATTTGAAAACTAATTGCACAATTGCAATCTAAAGCAAATTCTAACCCATATTCTTTCCAAAGAATTTCACTCTTCCCTATTAAAAAAACCCCAAATCATCCTATGAGTTCCAGTGGCTGGGTGCTCTCAGCTGCAGGAGAGGCTGGTGTTAGTGCAGAGGCGCCAAAACAGCAACACACAAAAACAGCAACAGCCTTCGTGCAAATGTACCTGAAAACACCTTGAAGATGACTTTTCTTTCAAATGTCCTGAAAATCATTTTCAAAGAAAGGCAGAGTGATCATTCTTAATGTTTACAATGTTTACATGCACTTGCTAAAAAACAGAAATACCCAAACAGAAACTCCTAATAATTCTGATAACTCCTAATGTACTTTCACATGAAGTTCTGCTTAAGAAACTGACATTTCTGTACAATTCAAACTAATGTGTTCTACACTGAATGACTCATCACATCATGTCTGACTCATCTTTGGTTGCTTGTCTGTAGTCTATTGTTATTTATTCAACCTAGATGGCTTAATTTAAAACTGGTTTNATATTTGATATTTCAAACTGCATATCATTCTGAAAATCCAGAAGGAATAATACACTTTTCTGGTTACTCTTAACAGAATTAATAGATAACAGAATAAAATTAAGCTCAGAAAGAGCCCCTCAATCTACTACTAATATTGAAGGACACAATAATGAATCTTAGGAATACCTGGATTTGTGTTTCCATCCTTTTTCTGAAGGATGCCAAATTAAAAGCTTGCAGCCTCTCCCACTGAACTATGGATTCTTTTAAATTCTGATCTGAACTTGTATTTAACTCTCCATTATGAAGATCAGACCTTCCAGAAATGTGCAATTATCCTGATATTCAGAAAGGAAATAAAATCATGTCTGTTTTTAAGCAACATACCAGGAAATTGCTAGGGGCTTGTTCACCATTAGTTTGATTTTCCCTTCATCCAGGAATACTCTTGATTGCCCCAGGGCATGGACTATATTTAATCACACCTTTTCACACGAGCACATTTACAAGCCAATAATTTTAGAAAGTAGATCACTTGTAAGATTCATGATGTCTAGTCAGGGATGAGCCCCAAACTTTCAAGATAAAGGGATATGCATGACACCTTATCTGACTGCCAGCAGCCTGAATTTCTTTATTTCTTATTTGAAAACTAATTGCACAATTGCAATCTAAAGCAAATTCTAACCCATATTCCGTACAAAAAAATTCACTCTTCCCTATCAAAAAAACCCAAAATCATCCTATGAGTTCCAGTGGCTGGGTGCTCTCAGCTGCAGGAGAGGCTGGTGTTAGTGCAGAGGCGCCAAAACAGCAACACACAAAAACAGCAACAGCCTTCGTGCAAATGTACCTGAAAACACTTTGAAGATGACTTTTCTTTCAAATGTCCTGAAAATCATTTTCAAAGAAAGGCAGAGTGATCATTCTTAATGTTTACAATGTTTACATGCACTTGCTAAAAAACAGAAATACCCAAACAGAAACTCCTAATAATTCTGATAACTCCTAATGTACTTTCACATGAAGTTCTGCTTAAGAAACTGACATTTCTGTACAATTCAAACTAATGTGTTCTACACTGAATGACTCATCACATCATGTCTGACTCATCTTTGGTTGCTTGTCTGTAGTCTATTGTTATTTATTCAACCTAGATGGCTTAATTTAAAACTGATTTTCAATTCAGCACAATTTAAAGCTACTTATTCATGTCAGTAAGAACAAGAAGAAAATGATGTGACAAAGATAACCGGCCTAAGAGCCCCATAAATTGGATCCAATTTGCAAACAGCAGCAATCTTTAATTAAGTAATTTCAAGAACTTAGAAAAATTGAAAGTCTAGTTTTCTCCTAATAAGAATGAAGCATGAAACTCTGGTTTTGAAACAGCTTCTTTTTTGAGTGCACCAATATTGACAGCTCTTGTCAACTGCAAGGTGTTAAGGAACATGCAACAGCACGTTAAGGAACAT
The DNA here is from genome assembly GCA_013397815.1 of Aleadryas rufinucha. Classification (NCBI taxonomy): domain Eukaryota; kingdom Metazoa; phylum Chordata; class Aves; order Passeriformes; genus Aleadryas; species Aleadryas rufinucha. The sequence goes on along the minus strand of VZTH01009533.1, from coordinate 114,928 downwards.
GCAACATGTGCTTAAGGAACATGCAGCAGCACTTGCTTAGCCTTTAATTCATGTACTATAACTTCTTGTGTGTGTGTGTACTTATATAATTATTTAAAACACCAGAAACCTTCAGAGACATTAGGGTAAGATGCAGATTTCTTGCACCCAGCATTTAGATTAATAAACTGGGAAAAAAGGAGGAACTCTTTTGCTTGTGGAGTAGCAGTGGCACAAAATTGACTCTGAGGTCTAGTTCTGCCCACATAAAATCTAAATATTTCTTTAAAAAAAAACAAACAAAAAAACCAGGACACAGACAACAGTAATGTTAACACAGATGTAAGCTTCCTTATCATCATAATTGTCAGAAAGTAGTTTAAAATTTAAAGAGTATCTGCCAGGAATAAAGCCCTATTTGTCATTTTAAAAACAGACGTCATAAAGACTCTTCCCAGTACATGGAGCCTGAGAAAGTAAATAAGAATTTGTGTTGGTCAAAGGGATATACTGGTTTTTTGAATTGGAAAAGAACAGTTTCTAACAGTGAAGTGAATGATCCAAGGTTTCATTATTAAAGAAGTATAACATCTCACAGAAAAGGGAACAAGCCCTGTACACTCCTGAGTGAGATTTTATAACCCAAGGATTCCCCTCTTCTCATTACTTAACTTCTCTTGCTTTTTGCCGTGCTAAGCTCTGGTCCATCCAGGAGTTCTGGTGAAATGAGAAATGGACTAGAAATTTGGATACATAAAGGGTCTCTTTGGCTCCCTAAATTCAAGCACTCTAAGGCCAAGATCAATACAGATGCAAGAGTTGCCTTAGCATCAGGAAACAAATAAATGAAAAACCACAAACAACCCACAAGTTCCTTTTTAGGAAAAAAAGCAACAAAGCCCATAGCCCATAGTTTAGCTAAAACCAAATTCCCTCACTCAGAAGCAAAATTTCTTAGATATATAGCATACAAAAAGTTTCTCTAGATAAAAAGAAGGGGGTTTTTTGTTAAATGTTTACCCAAATTTGTAGTCTCACTTGGCTGATGTGGGCAGGGGTGGAATTAAAACTCAATACTATGGGGAAAGAAAAGGAAACTTGATAGAAGTCACTTAATAGAACAGGACTATAAGATAATAGCTCTCTCTGGTCCCTTTCCTCCTGATACAGATTGAATCTATGGCACGTGAAAGGGATTCCTGCTGAAATATATACGTGTAACATATAACTGATATTTATACCTTTGAATATTTTAGAACATTCACATTAACTATGGGCAATTTTGACTTCAAATCTCAGCAAAAACTAAGTAACATTTTATTTTTCAAAGCAATTTTGAAGCTGTAAAGCTGTGTAAAGTAACACAAAGTAAAATTTTAGCTCCCACACTTGTTTCACTGGTAGATAACACCATGAGAGCTCACTCATCAAACTCTCTCACTTAAATTACTGGACAATCTCCTGTGGCATCTGGATGTCATGCAAGCCATCTTTAGAGATATCAAGTCACCTACAGGGCACTGATAAACTGAAGCAGGTGTCATACCACAAGGTATTCTCACTCTGCCATATGTGTCACATAATTTTACCTTTAGTCCTGCACTTTAGCTTGCAAGGTTTTCTAGGCTGGGACCATTTTTTTGCCTGCATGAGAACTCACCTAACATGGCTTCAGCTTCTGGATTTTCCTTTAGTTCTTATCACATATTACAAACAAATTTATCTAAAACTAATACGACTGCAGCAAACTCAAAGCTAGCTCACCTCAGAAGATGGAACAGATCCCAAGAAAATATATCAGGGAAACAACTTTGCTGGGAACCACTTTGTCTCCTGGATATCTGCTTCAAAATGAAGAGGTGTTTCAACTGGTCAGTAACTGGGGGGAAAACATATGGAAACTTTCAGCTATATATTAAACCAACTGCATAAGGACACAGCCTCATGGCTTCTCTGAGGAAACACCTGAAGAAAACACAGAAAGAAAAGCAGGAGAACAAAAGAGGACCACAAAAGATGTTTGGCCACAAATTAACCTTTTCTTCTTCCTTCTGATGAAACAGTGTGACTGAAGCATGACCAGAAATCTCCACATGGCTTCGCTTTCCTGAGATCACTCTGAAGGGAAACACCTTTGTTAGCTTGGCACAACCAGTCAGCTCTGATACCCAGCTCAGGTATCTCCAAAGAACATGAAATCAATGATTAGATTTAGTTAAGGACACAAGACTCAGCTGCAAATATTTCAATAATTCTCAGTTTGTTCACCTGCTTGAGAATTACGATCTTCAGCTTCCCTCACGCCCCAGGTACAAGAGTTCTGTGATCATGAGCATATTACAGCAGCTCCTGCTTATTCTTGAAGCTGCAGAAACCAAACCCCTCAGGATAACTCAACCTGAGTCTATTACATGACAATGCCAAGATTACACTCACAATGGCCAAAAGCTTTCAATGCCAAATCAAAGTCTGTAGGAGTTCCCTGTGGCTGTTTTCTCAAGCTTTCTTTTTATGTGGCTTGGAACACCTCCTGACCAATTATCTACTTACAGTATCAGCTGCCGATCTGCAAAACCTCTGGAGACTTCTGTGTGTCTCCAAGTTACATCCAGGCAGGACATTTTGATCCCACACCCCTGCAGCTAAGTGGAGTTTCAAACCTATACTTAGAGAATTAACTTTATTCCTTCCAAACATTTGGGTTAGTAAGGTAATACTGAAAATGTTATGCCGTAACAGGCATTTAGCACACAAAGGGGAAGGCCCCTTCTAATGCCTGTTTTGTCCCAGATGAAACATTCAGATAAACATGATGCTTCTTTGTTTTCACTAAAGCACATGGTTTGTAAGCAAGGTGATTTTGTTACACAGGGCTCTAAGCCCATGGGAAATTCACCTGTCTAATAAAAGAATCAGCTCAGTCAACAAGGCTCTGTTTCAATAACCTAGGAATTTTGATTTCCTAAAGGGAGTTTTTGATGCTCAAAGGAAGTTTCATCGATAAGGAAAGTGCACACACAGATAAAAAAGGTCCAAGTAGTCAGGTTTAACAAGTCAAAACAGAAAACAAAGTGCTCTAAACCATACTTCCTATTATTGCTGCATTCTAAATCTATTCCAGACTACGTGAGGTAATTTACTGTTAAAGGTTATCAGAGACATTTAATTACATGCACATGGACTAGTGACTTTCTGTTTGAGTTAAATCAACATGCAGTTCCTTACAAAAGGACCACAGAAGGAAGTTTCCTGTGATCTCAGATTCCTGTGGTGTCTTTTTGAGCCGATTGGGCTGAGTGATTTGTATCCAAGTGTACTGAACAACTTGTATGTTAAAGCTTGGACAAAGCCCTTTCATCCAGCCCATAAGCTCCTGGCACACACCGAGCAGGAGGCTGCCCCTCATGATGAGTAACACACATGTATTTATGGGATCAGCAATCAGCTCAGCATTCCAGGAATGTGTGCCACAGAATCGTGTTAACAAACATTATGATGTCAGTTCCACAGAGGCTGCAGGGCATTAACAAAATATCTGTTGTCTGCAACAAACCAATAGCAGTCACTCACACTGCAAGTACAAAATTCACACTGCTCCAGTCAGGCTGGTGAAGGAGCCCAGAACCAGCAGAGTGTCACTTTTGTGATTCCCAGACACAGGATTATGCTTATTTAGGATAGTTTTAAAGCAAAATTCAAGCCAAGCACACTATCATATGGAATTGGAATAGGTTTAGAAAAATCTAGCTGACAGCAGTATTTTAAATTCTGCCAGTAATCATGAGAAAAAAGTAGGACCATCAAACATGCAAGTTGCTACAGGCCCATTTAAAGAGCAATCCTGGCTTTAGAAGCATTTAGAAGAAACAGAGGAGGAAAAAGGATTATGTATAGACAAATGTTTAAAGATAAGGCAAATGAAAACAGAAGGCTAAATTACTGTGCTCACTCTCAGGAAATCCATGGCAGACCCAAGAAAGCAAGCAAAAAATCTTTCTTTCCACCTGGCTTTTACTGTGATATATATTTTTAAAATATACATTGCTTTATGAAGTGCATCAAATTTTATTATCCAGTACATCCTATAGAAGTGGTTTATTAAACTGAAACACCTTGAGAGCTCACATGTTCCCCTGATTTCCAGTAAGTTTCAGCACATTTCTTACATTTAAATATACAATACTCATTACATAGTAGAAACAGTAAGGACTTCAGCTTAGTGTATTTAATGAAACACACACATATTCCACACCAAAATTCTTGTTATAAATAAAATTGGACCTGCCCATATTATTAAAGTTCACTGAACACTGTTTCCCATTACTTAAAACATGACTAAACTGTTCTGGTTGAAAGTTTCCAGGCTCATATTCTTCTTCAGATTGATTTTTTTGTTTTAGTTAAATGAGAGGGAAGATGTAAGATTCCAGCCAAAACTGCCCAATCATTGCTGAAAACTAGAGTAGAAAAAAAAGAGATTTATTATTCTTTTTAAGCACAGCTTACTTACCTTCTTCCCCATCAAGAGAGAACATTCTTATGGGAGCAGCAAACCTGACACAGAAGAAGAGCAGCTCTTTACATTGGTCTTTTATTCATGTTCTGAGAAGTCACCAAATTTGACCATTTGAAAATTCACAGGTAACAGGAGCTCAAAAGAGATTTTCCTTTTACCAAATCAGCTTCTTAAAGACTCACTCTCTGTTACATATTTTCCAGGTAAGGGCACATGAATACACTGCTGCTGAGGGACTAAATTTGTTCACCTCACCTGAAATTTCTGGATATTTGGCAACCACTTTGTTGCACCTCAGAGCCTTATTTGATGCTGAATTAAACCTGCTGTAACCAGAGAGGAACGAAAAGTAAGACAAAGGAATGGAGACTAAAGAGGAAAACAACACTTGGATATTAGAATGCAAATGAAAAAACTAATCAGGGCAGGAATGGCTCAGTAAAGAGTCTCTGATTGAGAGACTTGAATTCCCAGAGAAGACTGGGAATAGTAGTTGCTGGAGAAAATTGAATGAGTTCATGATGAATGAAGGGAATTTGGAATTTAGGAGATAAATAAACTGTGGCATCTTGGAATGCCTTATTATTTATTTATCACTGGAATACTTGAAAGAAGCAGAAGAGGGGGCAGGTAAAGGTGGAGTGGTCAGTGATTTTGTCTGCCTGGCATGGGGTCATTGAAGAGCAAAGTGGGTGTCCATCACCTCTGGAGCAGGGACTGTGACTTTCAGAGAATGGAGGTGTCCATGTGGGTACTCTGACAAGAGAAACTCTGGATGACTGAGCTGGATTATCGTGGCTGGAGAGCTGGGCATCCTCCTCCAGAATTAAGACAGGAAGACAAGGTAGAAAGAAAAATTAGAGAGGCATACAGCACCTCCATAAACTTTCTGGGGTATTTCTAGGGAAAAGGCAAGAAAGTGACATCTAACTCAGACACAGGACAATTCTGATAAAGAACAGAACAGCAACAGTAGCTGCTGAAAACCTAAACTGAAGCCAGATCTGACTGATACACTCAAAATACGAAGGTGAGCACTCAATTAAAGTACTGTAACAATGGAAATGTAAATTTGTGTAAGTATACATTAAAGTATAAATATTCTATATATCTCAGAAGTCAAACTTCCTTTTGCAAAGATAGTAAAAGGTTCATTTTTTTAATTGCTCAATGAACAAATAGCATTCTCTAGAGGTTAGTACTTTTTGTTCATGTTAAAATTTATTAATATATTTTAATGTCTCCAGTTCCATTTTTCACATTATACACTTAGTCTGAATCCATTGTGTATTTTGTGTACATGTGCATATATAGAGATGCATGTCTATGTATTTGTTTTACCACTAAGAAGTGGAAATACTCCAGTTTGAAACAAATGGCAATGTTTTTGTTCCAGAACTATGATAGGAAATATCTTAAGTCTAACAGCTATTGATTTAGATAGCAGCTTTATCTGCTGAATGGATGAAGGAAATGGGAGTGGTTAAGAAGTGAATAAATGTGAACTCTGTCCTGAAACCCACAAATTAATTTCCTTCCAGCTTTCCATTATCACAAAAGCCTAGAGCATATCTCAGCTTAACTCTTTTTGTCTTTCAGAGTATTCACATTCAGAACTGAAATGAAATTCAGAAATGAAATCAGGAACGTGCCTCTCCACACCATTTTTACTCCAGTCTCTAGTGCTACGTGTCCTTTATTAAGACCAAAGACCTGAAAAAGCAGTTGGTGGTTTGCAATACACAAAAGCACAGAGTTTTCTCCACTATGAAGCACCTAAATTCCATTTGGGGCAAACAAGATTGTTATTTCACTTACAGAAAGACTTCAGCAACCAATTTATCAGCAATGCAGAACAGGACAGACTTCTGAAGCAAACTTTGAAGAGGGAGTCAGTTGCTGAGCAAGCAGTGGAAACAAAAATGAAACTGCAAAATGGTGTGGGAAAAGCAAGTGATGAACAATGAGCTGAAGGAGAAGAGGAGGAATGGAGGACAGGAAGGACAGGAGGGACAGCACAGACAGGAGCATCAGAGGTACAGGCAGAGGAAAAACTGAGTTGAGCTTCCAGGATGGGGACAAGATTTAATGCAAAAACATAAATGCAACCAGAAAAGGGCTGCAAGCTAGTTGTGGAAATGTGTCAATGGGAGCAGGCTGGTGAAAGGTAACCCCTGTCCCAAGGGTGGTTGGCAGGAAAAAGAGTCAGAGTTGCATATCTATGTTTCCTTTTTAAATTACCAGTGCTGTTGGTTCACAATCCTCCCCAGCCTACAGGAAACACCAAACACCTTTCCCTGACTGTACAAACCCCTTGGTGGCCTCCTCTGGACTTACTCCAACAGGTCCATGTCCCTCCTGTGCTGGGGACCCCAGAGCTGGATGCAGCACTGCAGGTGGGATCTCACATGGCTGAAGTGCATCCAGCATGGCATATCCTGCCTGTGGTGCCTGGCAGTGGCTGCTTTTTGGGTGCAGGTGACAATCAGGAGTTCTTGATTTTCTATTATACAGGAATACCCTAGGCGGCTTCTGTGGTCCTAAAAAGAGAGAATTACTTCTTGGGTGCTCCCTCTGAGGGAACTTGCTCAGAGCCTTTCTTAACACAGATTCTGGAAAGAATAATCTGTTCCTCCTTTGTTTCATTTTTGGAAGCCTTTCTGAGGAGGAATTGTTGCATCAAATATTGTTTTTCTTCTGGGGAGGCAGGCTGTCTTGTAATACAAATTAAAGTCTACACTGCAGAATGTTTTTTAACACTAAAAACTGAAAACAAAAAATAAAAATGCCTTGTGCCTCACTGTCAGCACAAATAAAAGTTCTACAGTCTCACAGTTATGATTTGGCCATCGGATTAATGTGTAGTCCAAGATCCAGAAGGAGAAAAAAAAATCCAGAAACAAAAACCACAATGCTTTTCTTAATCCTCACAAATTTTAGGAGGCTGTACTAATCCTTTACAGGGGCTTGACTCCCAAATGGCTGGGGAGTCAGATGAGGTAAAAGGCCAATATGATGGTTGATAGATGCCTGTACTCTGGGAAGAGCTGTTTTCTGTCCTTGATGATTGTTTTTTTTTCTATTTGCTTTTGGGCAGGCAGGGAGAGCTGTAATAGTTTGCATCCTATCTACTCAGGAACCTCTCTCTGCAGATACAGCTATTACTTAGATTTGGTAGGGTCTGAAAACATCTTTTCTTTCTTATGCTTACATTTTTAATCATTAGCAATCAGCATCAGCAGGTCATCAGCAATCCTGCAAATATTCATCCATGTTTTTTGCCAAGTGTTTAGTTGCAATTGGATGATATCTTATGTGGTTTTTTCTATACACATTTTTTGATTCAGATGGCTTTGTCTAATGCCCTACCCCAGCTCTTCAGTAGTACAGATACACAGGAGGCTTCTCTGGTTAGTGTATTAAATGGATCTTCATGGATCCTGCTCAAAAATTGTCAGGAGAGCCACACAGCCAGCAGAAGAAGTTTGGCTCTGATTACAGCTCATGAGGGTGGCCAGTTTCCTGGAGAAAACCAGGCCTAACTCCCAGAACTGAGCAAGATCAGCCTGTAGGGAATTTCAGGTTTCCCACTGCACTGTCTCCCAGAATCAGTCAGAAAAAGGTGCTGAGCTTTGCCTGACTTCTTTCGTTTCAATCTCAGCATTTAAACAAGCAATACAAATTTTAAACAGAAGCAGCACAGGCAAAGAGCCCCTGCAAGTGTAGCTACAGAGACCTCCAGTGTAAAAGCTGAATTTACAATCTCTAATAATGAGTTGTTCCTTAATAAACAGCTTGTGGAAGAGATCAGACAGAGGCAAGCCCGATACGCTCTCGCTATTGGCAAGTTCACAGCACACCAAATGTTAAGTCAAAGGAAACACAACAATGTTATCTAAAATACACAAAGGGCATGAACTGATACGGATAATGGCAAATAGACTATATAAATAATCTTAAGGAGATGTTATTAAAAGCCAACACTTCTGTGCAGCCAATGAAATGTGAGATACGGTGTTGTTTGCCATCCCCTTTCAAGTGGACTATGATGGAGACTGCTGATTTCCCTGCTCCTTCCCTTGACATCAGTAACAGAGGTTTCACCAGGGCAAAAAAACTTACAGCTGGTGCTGGTGGTCACAGTGTAATGCTCGTTGTGTAGTGGAAGTTTTGAGTGCTGATGAGTGTTACCTGCCCTAAAACTCCACATGAACAGCAGGAAAAATGAGTAGAAGCTGCCCAGCACCTGGCCTGCTGGAAGTGTTGGCTTCCAGTAGTGTAGCAGCAGTTTCCATTTTGTGGTGAGGTTTTCTCAGGTGCTCTACCTTCCCTAAATGCTCTGAAAAGGAGTATTCTGACATTAACATCTTAATTTTCCTCATTCCTGTCTTCTTGTCAATAGATCAAATTCTTAGCAGCTCCCCCCACTGTGTCTCTCCAGGGAGAAATGTGTGCATTGTAGAAGCCAGGTAAAGGTTGAACCCAACTATGTTAAAATGTAAAAAAAACCAACCAAACCCAGAGCGATAGAGGTAGGTTTTGTTCCAGACCTAGCAGAAATTTAAAACATTTTCTCCAAGAGAAGAGATTCAATTCTTTGCCACTGCTTCTGGAAAACAGAAATGAAGCAATTCAAACTGTTCCCCAACTTCCTGTCTTTTATGGCCTTTCTATGAAATTTGTCTCTCCAGGTTTCTGGTCACATTTGCATCAGATATGAAACCCCAGCATTAATTATCATTTTAAAAGTAGCTCTCAGAACCATTGACTAGACAAAAACAGATGTACAAGAACCAGCCAGAAAGAGAATGTTTCCAGGATTTGGAAACAATTCTTATTCAAAGTCTAATATAGAAGCCTTGCTCTGTTCATTGTCATTCATCCTCTGGAGAAATATAATGAGCATTTCTCTCTTACAGTGACACAAATAAATATGAATGTACTGACACTGGAAGAGGTCCTTTCAGGTATAAGACTCAAATCAAACCCAGTCTATGGTCTCAAAGCATAATGAAGTTCTTATTTTTGCCTAGGTCATAGAGTATCAGTTATCACCTGTGATGTGAATTTTAACAATTATTATTTGCACAAAATCAGTTCTCTCTCCCATTTTATGACTGACAGAGCAACAGGGACATGAATAGCAAGAGATTAATTTCCTCTTCTCTCACACAGAACTCTATTGCAATAGGACAAAGCACTACATCTAAGAGGGCCATGCAGAGAAGGAAGTGGTGGTTTGTGTGGGTTTTCTTTCAAACAACCTAAAGCAAAATGCAATTGCTGCTCTGTTCGTGGATTTTTATTAATAAACTGTGGCTGATGCTGCTGGCACCTTGCTTCTGTTACTGAGATAAGTCCTTCCAGCTTCCAACTGTGCTGGTGTTTTCTCTTGGGAAGGGATATGGTCTGCAAGAGTTCCATTAGTCTAAAAGAGAAACATCTGCTTCGAGTGTGGAGCAATCTATTGGCCGAGCTCAGCAGTAGGTTCACTGCAGCTGGTCAACTCTGCCCTATCTTGTGTGCGTCATGGAGACCAAAATGAACCAGCATTTACTGGTTTTCAGTGCATTCTTAAAAGGAGATCTGATTCAGATGAAAAAAGATGATTATGTTGGCCATTTTCCTTTAATATAGCTTTGAGTTACAAGAGTACGTTTTCCAGAAAGACAATACTGTTGATCTAGGAAGAAGGAACAGGCAAGTTGTTATTGCCTTTTTTTACTGCAAGTGGAATTCTAAGTAACTGCATCCAAAACCAGGCTAGAAAATTACCAGGGTGGGACTACTTGAATGCTGTTTTGGCATTAAAGTACGCCGGTGGCCACTTGTAACATTGAAAAGGAACTTTGCCAGTAAATCTAGAAAATTCTGTGGAATTGCCTCCACGTCATGAGGTGCTTAATAGGTTCTGTTCCACATAAAAAACCCCCGTGGCACAGTCTCTGCTCCCTATGAAACATTAGTCAGACTTAAATGTGTTTTTTCAAGGAGATTCTTTCTAACTTAACAGCAGAGGTAGCCCTTAAAGTATGAGCTACATAGATCTGCAATTCTTAATTCCATAATTCACAACTCACAAACGTGTCATTCGATTTTATAACAGTGAAACTCGCTAAAAAACCAGCTCTGTCGAAAAAGGGCTCGATTCATTTCTCTGTTACACTGCTTGAACTGCTCCAGACACCACTGTGCACAACCCAGACTGGTAAATCCGATGTTACCTCCTTAACTTAGGTTATTCTAACAAAATGAATTGGCAAACCTCAACAATTCTGGTTATGTCTGTGGTGCATTGATAATGTAGGTTGTTTTATTAAGGATAAAAAAGTCTGGGAGAGGAAAATATTCTTGTGTCTGCAAGTCTACTCTGCAATGGTTATCTAGGTGGTTTATGCTGCAGCCCATACAGAGGCATATTTGTTTTGCTACAAATGCATGCTTTTATAAGGTGTTTTGGGATCCACTGGTATGGAAAAAAAACCATTACTTCCTCCATGGCTTTTTTCCAAAACTTATAGGAGAAAGAAATTTCTGGTGGAGAGCAAATGTGAATTTCCACACACTGCCATCAAAGTCCTGACTTTGCTTATATAGAGCTCAAGGATTTTCTCCCTGCTTCCTCCCTGCAGAGTTAATAACAGCACGTTATCTCAGGCCAGCCATGCACAACTTCCACACCCAAATTAGCCTTCCCTTATTCTCTGTCAAATCACACAAAGAATATAGTACTACAAACAAGTTCCCCCTTCTTTTCACCCTGTGAACATTACAGGCCCACTAGGAACAGCAACAGGAGGATAATAAACTAGGAATGCAAATCCACACATATTTTACAGAAGAAGGTTTTATACGCAGAAAATGCAATCAAAATAACCTGTTACAAAAAGACACTTTGTGAGTCAATCCAGTACAGACAAGAAAAACTCTCTGGTGGAAGGAAAGACCAGAATTGCATTCATATTTTCCCTGTTACTAGTAGTGTCAGGAAGAAAAAGCATCACTTTAGCATTGTTTTTAAGATTAGTATTAGTCTATTTTAATTTTTTTTTTTATATTACCTCTAGCAGATTGAGAGTAGCAACACCCTCACCATCTGCTGTAAATTCAGTACTTGGATGGCTTAATGCCAAACCCTCAAAGAGCCATCAGTCTGTGTATCAGTCTATAAGATACATTTTGCAGTTCTCAATTTCAGAACCTCGCTTAAAGCTGGTTTGGATTATACTTCAGGTCCCAGTGAATTTGCTCAGGCTTGTCAGCATCACATTAAATGTATGTTAGACCCAATCTTCCCATTTGATTTTATCTCTCCTTCGAACATTTTTTCCTTTTATTTTGCCATGGATACACATGGTTCCAATTAATGTCTCCTTCAGTTTATCTTAATAAAGCCAGTACACTGCTGTAGAGGAGTTTTCTAGAAAAGCTCTCCTATCACTGTGAGGCCCTTGTCCATCCATCACCACTCTCAAAGCTCCAAACCATGCCACTGCTGTGTTGGATGATAACCATCCCTGCACTCTCCCTGGATTTGTGACTCAAGCACAAACTCCAGAAGACAGGTCATAACTGTCCTTTTACATGTATCTGGAGACTAATATTAATTCTATAAGGGATAACTCTAATCAAAGAATGAAGAAAATCCCAACAAAACAAAAAACCCAGAAGAACCCACAGTAGAACTAATATGTTTTATAAAAGAAAGATGATTTTTCCTAGCAATATCTGGGTAAAAGGAGACATTTTGTACTATCCAGCTGGAATAAACAACTGCCATTCTCCCACATGGGCAACCCTGAAAACACTTGAAAGCGAATTTCCACTGAGTGATGTGGTATTTAAATTTGGGGTTTGTTTGCCTTTTTTCCTTCTCTTGTACAACTCAGTCCAACCCATCCTATTCAGTGGATGTCAGAGAAGACACTCTCACAGATTACAATAAAAAATCCCTCTAGGGACCCCTAATAGTTTTTGCTCAGCGTGCACATAAGCAAAATCTGGCTGAAAATCCAGTTATTGTCCGAGTGAAGAGTGAGTGAAGGATTCTGTCACATTCTGTTTGGCTTTATTCTTCTAAATTATTTTTTTTTAACTGCTGAGAATCATGAACTGGACATTAAAAGCTAATTTGTAAAAACCTCAAGGGTCCAAGATCTGGCTCAGCTAGAATAGTTTTCATCCCTATCATCAGACTTTCTATTTCTACTTTCAACCGTGTTTTTTCTAGGCTGGATAACACGTTATTCCCATGTTACACAGAGGTGGAGTGCTGTGAGGAGATTTGCCCAAGTCCTCACAGAAAACTCTCTTCAGGACTGAGAACACAGGTGGTAAAACTCAACTTTTCTCCAAAAAACACTTTTCTGCTGTTAATAAAGTTTTGACAATTGGCATCGTTCACCAGTCTTGATTTCATTTCCTGTTGGAAAAACACAGGCAAATCATGCTACTAGCAAAAGTTCTTGGAAAATTAATAAACTCATAAATTAAACAAATGCTTGAAAAAACAAACTGATAAAAAAAATTTGGGAAGATTAAGGAAGCATGAATTCGCAGGAAGGAACAAAAAAAAAGGTTCTGAGAACAGTCGGTACTTTTTGGTTTTGTGGCAAAGTGTTTATAACCAGAAATGGATATCATCAAATATTATTCCTGGACGCTGGATGCTGCTCTCGCACTCGTTGGATGGCATTTTTGGGCAGGCAGGTCCAGGCAGCTGCCAGGAAGTGTCAGTGCAGTGGGGATGACAGAAAATGTGAGCGTGGGAAGAGCATGGGGTTGTTCCAGTGCTCCCAGAGACACGTGCCACCTCCACTGGCGTCAAATCACACCAGCCTCGCAGAAAGCACCTGGACCCGAGCAAGCTTGGGAATGCTGCTGTGTGCTGGAGCCACCTCCACTGGAAAGGAAAAGGGTAGGAGGGCCATGGAAGCCGGTGGGATGACCTGGAGCAGCGAGGTAATCCACTCTGTCTAGGAAACCGTTCTGAAGCATCCGTAAAAACGTACACTTCACTTGGGATAACATTTGGAGTGTGGGTGGCAATCCCCAATGAATTTCTTCACAGCTGATGTTGCATTAAGCTGTTTGATTATAAACAGCATAATTAGGGGGAAAAAAAATTGGAAGAGTTTTAGAAGTGGATGAGTGTTTATATTGCTAGCACCAAAGAGAATCAACTTTCGTTCCTGTAAGATTGGGGTCTGGCACCTAGAAATCCTACACATAAATGGAACATGGCTTGTCAGATCTGAAGGTCTTTCTTCACAAGATACTTAATCTTCATGAAGAAAAGGACCATTTTAAAAAAATGCATTCAGATACAAAAATTTATATTATTATCCGCTGGTTTTGAAGCTCAGACCACTTACTTCAATATTGTGTTTGTAATTCTAGTGCCTTAAATTTTATACTTTTTTGCAATATCATACAATTTCCTGCTTCACTAAAACTGCTGAAAATTTAAAAAGATACAGCTTTTCTCCAAGTAAGCCTCACAAATTGGTGCATAAACATCATAAAAATGGACACTGCAAATGCAAGCAAAGCAGCATAATCACAAAATAAAACTGTTACTTCTTGATCATAAAATAACACAAAAGTCAAGGAAAACATGGGCTATGTATTGGCAATGACAACATTCACTGCTAATCCATCACTCTCACATTGATTACCATTTTGATCTCATGAGTAGTTTCATGAATCCAATTAATTTTAATTAATTGTGGGGCAAAATACATTCATGTGACTCACAGTGGCAGCATTTTGCCCCAAGGATGTGAGGCAAAATACACAGAAGTCAGTGGAAAGATCACAGTTGACTTTAATCTGCTTTGGCCTGGGTCCACAGTGTGAAGCTCATTCACCAAAATTAGCTCCACTCAACTTTGTAAAGACTCTTTGTCTTTGGAGGAGCTGGAGACCCAGCTCTAAAACTTGCTTTTGATTAATAAAAAAAGATGAAGACCTCACTGAAAAGCATGCCAAGAACACACACACAAAAAAAGCCCCTTGAAGAGGTTTGTCTTCGGCTCCCCAGAGTGTGAGGAGCCCTGCCAGGTTTCCCAGTGATAACTGCAGCACAATAAACTTGTTTCACTCCAGCAATGCCGTGTGACGCATGAGCCTTCTCTTTTCACAGGTGTTCCCTGAAAGCCAGGGAGTTCTTTTGATGTTTATTGACAGTGGGTCCAGCTTCCAAATGAAAATATGGATGTTAGGATTAATAAGTTTGCTCTGCCATAAATCTCCGGGTTATAGGTGGGAGAATGAAAGGGCAAACAAATATTGAAAAGGTCAGAAGCCCAAATAGCTGAAACATACATCACTTACCTCGGGATTCACACTGTCAGCATCTCAGAGTAACAGGAACTGTGGTACTGCTGTTAATATTTAGCACAAAAATGGTATTTCAGTTTTCCTACGTTGTAGCAAGAGTTCTGTGAGAATTCACCTCCAGAGCTGGTAGTCCAGGCATTTTTGTGTTCTTTGGTTTTGTTACCACTTACCTTTTAGAAAACATAATGACTTTTCGGAAGCCTGATTATGTATTGCCCTGAGTCCAGGGACTTTTCTTTTTTCTGGGGAGCAGGAACACCTGCAAAGTCCTTAATTAAACAACTCNATGTAAAAGCTATATAAAAGAGTATATACAGGAGGTATATATAAAAAGAAAAAAAACCATCATGACATCACTATTATATGGCAAAAATACAGAAACTCTGTGGGTACTTAGTCAAGAAAACTTGCACAATAGATTTCCTTGAAAGGAAAGTGATACTAGGATCAATCCTGGTTCAATTCAAATCTTTGTAAGCAGGCAACTAAAGGCTGGATCAGGTATTTTATGAGGAAATCCATGTTTTATTATATCCCACTATGAGTTTTATTTGTGAGAGCTCACATCCTGGAAAGGTACTTTTGACAGAACTCTTCAGAGTTTTCTTCCCATTTGCCTCTGCATAAAATTGTTCAAATCTTCATGTAACCACCACTTACCCTGTTGTGTGAAGAAAAGTAATAGAGCAGAAAAATGAAGCTTCTCTTTGTCATTCTAGCATGGCTCTGTCACAGACAAATCTATATTTTACAGTCACATCCTTAATAGGTAACGCATGTATCTTGGTGTCTTCCCACATAACAGGTCACAAAGCAATCCAAAAATGCCTGAGCTGAAGGAAAGCAATCAGGAATTTGCCTAGTCCTGGCTGTCAGCTCTCTATCACACTTGGTGTGCCATGTCTCAGCACCCCACAAAGATTAATGTAGTCTTTCAACACCTCTGCTCAGGAGAGGGCTCATTTTCTAACTGCAGATGCAATCCAAGGAGAAGCAAACTGCTCACACTGAGTCAAGACAGCTTGTCAGAGGTGAAAATTGAGCACAGGTCTCTGAGCTCCAGATGCGGTGCCTTGGTGATTCTCTCTTGCTGGACATTTCTCTCAAACACATCCCTTTCCTCATGTCAGCAGGAAGGGTTCTGCAACATACAAAAACCAACCAACCAACCAAATTTAAAAATAAACAGCTGCAGACCCAACCAGTAAGTTCTGAAGTAGGATTATCAGTACCATATATTAATGCATGCTAAAATGTCTTTTCTTCTCAATGCTGAGCACTACCACTACCAATTATGTGGCTGGTAAATCACAGTGTAAATCACCTTTTCTCTTTAGGAATGTCTTTGCCTTCCCCTACTCCCATCTCCTTCAAAAGTACAAAAAATCCAAGCTGAAATATCTGTCCCAAGTGCTATTGAAAATAGGCATTAATTTAATTAAAACTAAAAACTAACTGAGGAAGGTTAAAGATTCCTAAGGAAACCAGGTAATTGGTGAATCCATACCTTCATCTGTCCTGACCATTCTCAGAACTGCCAGTTTAAACCTTGGCCATCAGAGACAGCAATCAGGCAGAGGGAATTCATACTGGTCAAGTAACAGGACACATGACACAACACCCGTGGTGGTCAGACTCTGCTTTCATTGAAGAATGAAAACTTCGGTTTCATTGAAATGTCCATTTTGATCCTCAGAACTGTAGAGAAATGGTCCTCTCAGAGAGCTGTAATTCCTTACACGGCGATTACTTTTCTCCTAAAAGACACAAGAAGACAGCTTGTTGTGGTTGTGATCAGAAAAAGTGGTGATGTATAGAAAACAGCAATAATCAGAGCAGCTCGATCTCACCACAGGGTTTCCCGGGCTGCCCTTTTCATGTATCCATCCAGACTGCAGTTTCTGTGCTCGTTCTGCACTGCAGGGAAGCCCCTCTGGGATTTCAAGTAGCACCTCCCTGGGAGGGGCACATCTCTCCAATGTGGAGCCCCACAACCAATCTAGGCCACTTGTGTGACTGACAGTGGGAGATGGAGAAATTAACCCCATCCCTAAAATGCATCTCCAAAATAATACCTGCAAGTTACTCTCTGAGAAGTTTTAGGTTTTTTCCTCCTCTCTGGTCTTTTGACAAAGTTGAAAGCACGGGCAGACATCCAGTTTAGAGTGAGGCCTAACTTTCAGATGGCCAAAGTTGGGAACAGTAAAGCCAGTTCAAAGCCTTGGTATTTCGGAATTGAGGTCAGAAGTTTAGAAAAAATGGCATCAAATTCCAACTTCCAAGGCTTGGCAGGAATTATGTCAGGGCTTTAATGCCGGATTTGGGCTGGTTGAGAACACGGTGAAAGCAGGAGGAATTAAGAACCTGGCCATAGTCACAGCACCAGGGATTTTATGGACATAACTAAGTTAAATTAAGACTTGTTAAAATCTTATTTTTCCTTCTGTCAGCTAAAGCTGCTATAGCTGGGACATCCCACTGGAGCTGACCTCCCATAAATCATGTCAGAAGGAATGGGCTCCTTTGTATCCTGTCAGAATCACCACGGGTTCAAAGGTGAGAGGAAAAATGAGAGTTCACTACTAGTAACTTAATTTTGTTAAAAGTGCCAATTCTCCTTATCCAGTACCCATTTCTGTAAATGTTTATTGGCACATCTTCTCAGGTACCATTTCATTCTGTTAGCATTTCAGGTGCTAAAAGTGTTGAGTGTTCTAGGATATGAATGACAAACCACGTAGCAGATAGGATGCACCTGTAACTATTCTAGATTAATTAATTGTAAATCTTCATGTCTTCCTGCATCAGTTTGAAAATAAGTACTCCATTTCATGCATCGCTATTTAATACTATCACTAGAATGGTTTATCTAGTTCTCAAGTCCCTCATTTCTCAGGAAGTTACTGCTTTTTGAGAATACAGAACAAACAGTCTGCCATTTTCTATTACTCTCTTAAAATTTAAATGATTTGATATTCTCTTAGAAGCCTAAAATTGATGGACCTGAAATTTGATTTTCGAATCATCTTTGATTTAGTGATGGCAATTATATTCACTGTGACCCACCCCAACATAACTTTTCCAAATATCATTTTTCTTTTTTTTTAAGAATGCCAAATTGTTTTTATTATGTTCTAGCATTGCGCAATAAATAACATGTTTATAATTCTGTCTGTTATTTTAAAGGAACAGAAAGTTCCTTACTGCACTCATAATTGTGCTTTTTAAAATTTTTTTTAATTACTTTTTGAAACTTTACAGATATTTCAGACCAGAAAGAAACAGACAGAAAAGAGAAACTAAAGCATCTTTTGCTGGTGAATATCGTTCTGACCATTATAAGATTCTTATGCTGAAAATTTCTGTCTCTCACATTCGCTCTTTGTCACATTTTCCCTGTTCCTGGGCTTTGGTAAATTGAGAAATCTAACTGTAACTATGAATGCAACCACATGAAAATGCACAAAATTTAGATGGTAGGACTTAGCTGCCATTTGGGCAACTAATTCAATGCTTGTATAAAGCTTGAGTCTACAAATAAATTTGTGAAGGGAACGGTTTTACTGTTCCATCTCACCGTAAGCTCAAAGCCTGATGCCATGTGGCAGCAAGATGAAGACAAGAATTTAGAAGGCTTTTCAAAAATACAGGAAGGGAATGGGCCTGCCAGTGTCTCCCTTTCCTTCTCAGCAATTAGAGGCAAACACACAGGATCTCTTTCACAAACAGAAGTTTGTGAAGCCCTGTGTTAACTAAATAAGGATCTGTGCCTTATCAGATGAGTATTTTTGCTATTTCAATTGGAAACCTGTTCCATTACATTTATCTTCCCATTTCTGCTCATTGTTTTTAATTTGCATTTAAATTCTAATTACGAGCCTTGTGCATTAATTTTTTTCTGTTATCACATTTTCTGGACTAGCAACTTTTCCTGGAGAGACATCCCCAGCTACCAGCCCCAATTCTAATCCCACCGAATTCTGCCTTGGTCTTAAAATATCTGTCTTGTTGAAAGTTTTATTGAAATTGGAATAATATTTCAGCAAAAGAGAAAAAGTTGTGGTTCTGATGAAGTGCCACTTTCCAACACACATATAAACCATTTCAACAAATAATTCCTGACCACATTTATTACATAACTGAATTTTTAAAGGTACCTCAGAGAATAAGTTAAATAGGGTCCAGTTATGTTTTCTGAGAAATCTCCCAGCTTCCTGATTTTCCTGTGGTTATATTCCTAAGTAGTAGGCAGCATTATATGGGCTATGGTTTGCTGAGCAGCTGAAAGCATTTTTGATTTCACTGTTATTTTTAGCCAATCCATATGAGCAAGTTCAAACACTGCTGCCATATTTTGACTGAAGTAGACTCAGTTCCCTAAGGGCAGGAAAACATTGGGACCATAACTGAGAAATACATGCACTAGAAAAATGAAGACTAGCTATGTAAGTAAAAGATCACATCTTTTTTTCTTTTTTTTTTTAATAAGGAAGAGCAAGAAGAGGATGAAGACCCTATTAACTTTACACCCCAGTTTTAACCGGACATTGAGTTGGCTCTAGTGCTGTATTTTCTTCACATCACTTTCAGTCACCAAGTAAAAAAATGAGAATATCATGGCAATAGTCCTGCCTGGAAGACTGGATTTGCTACCTGGGGAGAAAAAACCTGCCCCTTTTCGAGATCTGCTCACAGTTCCTTTTCTCAAGCCCAAGAGTGGCATGCAAGAAGAACTGTGGCCCCGTGAGGTGAGGACCAGTTCTCAAAAGCACAGTCCAGCCCTGAAAGGCCTGGTGAGTTACTAGAGAAGTGATGATGAATTTCTGCAGAAGTTCCTATGTTTTCAGGGGCTGAGGATTGTTTCCTCTTTGCTAAAGGTCAGCTTTTTTCACAACCTCTTTTCACTGAGCTGCATTTGGTGCTGAGAGCAAGTGCAGCTCAAGTGCACCACAAGAGCAAACAGAAGTTCACACTCAGTGTGAACGCTCCACTGAGACAACAAGAAACCTTCAACCAAACATTTACAAAGTTCCCAGTAATCCAGTAATTGCCCTTTAAAAAGATTGCACCGTGATCAGGGAATGTCTAACTGGGGAGGAAGTTTGTTTTTACAAGCTGTTGAATGTGATAGGGTGTTTTTCTTTAAATCATAAATCTGCTGACTTTTGTGGAAGCTTTTGGAAACTATGAAACATGCAATTGTTTCAGTGAGGGGTTTGCTGAAAAATGCCTGATGGTTATCTTTAAATTATTAGTTTAACTAAACAGGAGAAGTTGAATAGCTATAGATGGATACATATTTTTCAGGGAAATACCTGGTTGTGTCTGCATCATTCATCTACAGCTCTCATCTCTCCTCAAAGCCCAACAGTAAAAGCTGCTCTGGGCATCACTGGTTAACAGTAAGGGATTAAAATGCATTTAAAAAGCCATACTATGAGGAATCTCTGCAAGTACAGAGTTAATAAAAGCCCCTTGTCTGGTCCAAAACCTATGCAGTGAATGATAGCTTTGGCTTATCACTAAACAAGCAATCTAGTGCTTCTCTCTGACTCCCAACATCCCTTAAATGGTGGCTGCAAGACCACAAGTGCCTTGATCTTTTCATTGTTTAATGACAGTCTTATGTAAAGGAAAAGTGGATTCAGACTTGAGGAGAAAGGGACAGAGGACCTGAAGGGCATACAAGACTTTTTTTTCCCCCTGCATGTCACAGAAGTTTTGTTCAGTGTTACTGCAGGGATCAATTTTTTTTCTCCTGAGGGATAAAATTCACCTCATCAGAAAGAGCCAGTAGATGAAAGCAATACAGCCTCTCAAATCTACATAAATCCAAAGGGTTAAATTTTATCACCACCTTCAACTATTCCTATTATCAATTAAGCCAAAGAAATAACAATCACTACCCTACCCTTATCTGACATTAGCATGTACCCAGCTCAATGTGCTTTATAAGCATGAGCTTTGGCTCACAGCTGCCGTGGAACAAGCGAACTGTATTTATGCTCTTTTTACTGACTCAGAAGCTAAAGCAAAAGGGAAATTGTGCACCTGCTGATAATCCCCCCAGATTCCAAAGAAACATTATCAGAGATCTCAGAAAGCAAAGGAAAGGGGAAGGACAGTAAAGGTAAAACCGTGGGGTTTAATACACCTCCCTGAAAGCAGAAGGACTGAGAGATAAGCAGAGAAAAAGACATGTCATAAAGGATAATTTTTTTTTTTCTTTTTTTTGAGCAGTCAGGGTGAGAAATCACACTTTGTTCTTTTCAGGAAAAAAAAAATAATGCTCAGTTCTGATTCAAGAAAATTAATAGAAACTTGAATTTAATTTCAGAGTTGCCCCTTTTCCACGCGGATGAAGACGGTGCTTATCTGTACTGCAAATTCACCCTAACAGATGAGAAAACTCATTAGGCTGAGCGTGCCAAGGGCAGTTCCTGCGGGGAACAGCATGCAAGGGCCTCATAACTATCATCATGTCTGATCAATTTGAAGCCTGCAGCCCAGCCACAGCAGGGTCATGTGAGGAGGCTGCCAGTATCAGCCCAGGACAAGGACTGAACGGATGCCTCGGGATCTGCAGTGACAGGCTTTTGCCTGCTCGGTTGTCACACCTATAACACTCAGTTTCATCTAAATACAGGTGGAAAAGACCCTTCTCAACACAAATAATCTGCTGTTTCTCAGACAACCCTTACTGTCAGTCATACACTGAAATAAACATTTCTTGTATTTACTAAGGCTGTTCCCAAATGATGTTTTATGAACTTTGGTATAAACTCTATTATTTTCAGCGTAGGCCAGCAATAAGTGCAAGCTAAATGCATATTCAATGAATAATTTTATGATGTGACCAAAACAATATATTGCAATTAGTCAAACTACTTGCTGTGAAGTGACCTGAAACTCTGTCCAGGATTTATAATTTCTATAAATTGGCAGTGGTAGGAGTCAGCTGAAAAACATGAAACAATTGAATGCTTTTGTTAAAAACATTTAATGCTATATTTTTCATTTCAATTGAACAATCATGGCTATAAATTTTCTGCAGGAGGCATTATTTCCCACACAGTCCAGAAATTACCTCTGGGACTTCATTTTCCTCCAGACAAAGCATGAATTCTTTTGCAGTGTATGTGAATATCTGTGTGTGAGAGTGCTGTTTGTAATGCAGTAGATTGTTTAGCCTCCTGCAGTTTACAAATAATAGAAGGAAGTTCCTTTGCTTCACTACAATGGCATCTTTCTGTAGTAGAGAAATAAACCTATTTACAATCTGAAGTAGGGGCCAGCATTTCATTAACTACTTTTCTCAGACCAGGACCAGGAATATTTATGAAGTTTAAAAAAATGGTGTGTGATGTCATGTAAGTGTCTTAATAATGAAAACTAAATGTTTCTGAATGGTAAAGAGATTGTGCCTGAGACAATGGCTTTATTCAATGTTCACTGTATAAGTGTATTTCAGTGCTGGTGCTACAGGTGAGAGATATAAACCATCATAAGGAAATAAACAGCCAATTGTTCAGTTTTTACTGCCTCTCACTTGCTGCCACCTATGGCAAAGCTCCTTAGTGAAGGAGGATATTATCGTGCCAGACCCAGGGACTGGGTCACAGGGTTCAGTTTCTGGCTCTGTCCCAGGGTTCATCGGTGACTTCAGTGTGTTTATTACACCTCCATTAGAAAAATGGTGACATTAACATTTCTACCCTTCTTTCTCTCTTCTGTTTAAATTGCCAGCTCTTCCCAGCAGAGTGTTCCAGAGAAAAGACCTCTGGTAACATACCTAGAATTTCTTTTAAAAGTTGAGAGAAGTGGGAAAGGACAGGCTACAGAGTCAGGATGAAATTCCTTGTAAATACAGACAATTTTTCCTAAATTTTCTTGCTCACCTACCAGAACACAGAAAAATAATGCAAAAACCTCTGTAATTGCTGATAATGATAACACAATAATGACAATTAAAAAATGATCAGTTTCCCTGCGATAAATTACTAAAACTAACATTCCAATTCTAATAAAATTTCAACAGAACAAAAATTTCAGATGGAACATTACAGTTTTTTATGGCTTGGTATCCCTATTTGGCCTTCCCAAAAAAAGCACATGTAGTTTGAACTTTGCAATTGCAATTGCTTTTATGCCACCACTCTTTTAAATAATATTATATTACATACAATACTATGTTGAAAAAACAAATCACAATGAAATGTGAACATTTGCAGAGCTTTTTGTCATTTGGGGAATTTCTGCAATTTTTCGTTTTCCACCAGAAATTCACTTTAGTGACCAAGAGTTTAGCTTAACTTTTTGGTCCGGGGAACCAAACAATGGGAAACTCAAGAAAGTGATAATTTGTGGACTGAAAAATGAGAGAAGCTTAACAAAACAATCCACAAAAAGATCACAAACAAAAACTGGAATATAAATATATTGAGACATATGCAAATTGCTTTGATACCTCTCACTAATTCTTTCTGTTAAAGACCTGTTGTGGCTATTTGGGAAGAGTGAAAGAATATCCCTCAGTGTGAAGGATAGAGAGCACAAACCCTGTGTGGAGGGAAGACAGCAGCTTCCAAACCCTGCTAATGGTACATGAACATCACCATTTTTTCACATTGGTGTGACCACTGTGTTATCACCTACCCACGTCAGATAAAAACTTTCCCAGGACATTGCTACAGCAAGGAATTACAGAAATGATGAAGGCACAGTCATAAATTCAGGCAGGGAACAACACTCTGCTCCTTTCCTAGCAGCTGTCAGAACCAACTGCTGGAGCAGATGAAATGTAAACTGCAGCTCTGTCACACATATTTTTGAGATGTGATGTCCTGGCCAGAGAAGGATACAAACTTGTTTATCTTAAAAAAGAGACGAACACTGACCTTGAGGATCAGATCAAGTATAAAGTGGCCTAAAACAACAAACAAAATGTATGTCATATCTCCAAGATTCATTCCTCAAGCTTACACATGAAACTCATAAGTGGTTCTGGAGAGGCTGATCCTGTGAAATGCTGTTGAGAAACTTCCAGTGGAATTTTGGATGCTCATCACCTTCCAGGATCACTCTGATGGGAGTAAAAGAAAACCAAAATGTCCCATTAGATTAAAATCAAAGAGCTTAATACTGATGGCAGGATGCTGCTCTCTCTTGCTTTTAATGGACTTATTTTGGGAGCAAGGAAGGCTTGCCCTCAGCTGAGGAGGGTGGGGTTGGGAAACACTTAAACAAACTGGGCACACACAAGTCCATGGGATCTGATGGGATACAGCCATGAGAGAGCTGAGGAAGCTGGCTGATGGCCTTGCTTGATTATCTCTGAAAGGTTATGGCAATTGGAAGAGCTTCCTGAGGAATGGAAGAAATAAATGTCATCTCTATCTTCACAAAGAGAAAGAAGGAGGATCTAAAGAACCACAAGTTGTTCAGCCTCACCTGCTTCCCTGTGAATCTGGTGAAGTAAATAATCCTGGAATCCTTTTTCAGACACATGGAGGATATAAAGGTTATCAGGAGCAGTCAGGATGAATTTCCAAAGGGCACACCATGCCTGACCAAGCTGACAGTCTGACTAGCTTGGTGAATGACAAGAAAGCAATGGATGGTGCTTACCTGACTTTAGCAAGGCTTTTGACTCTCTCTCACATCACATACCCCTGGATAAATGGTTTAAATACAGGTTAGGCAAGTAACAGGGAGGTGGATTGAAAACTGGCTGAATGGCTGAGCCCAGAAAAGTGTCATCATCTACAGAAAGTCCAGCTGGAAGCCAGTCACTAGTGATGTATCTCAGGGGCTGATACCATGTCCTTATCATTTAACCCCTCCCTTAATGTCCTGGGAAATGGGGCAGAGGACATCTGCAGTGAGTTTACAGGTTACATGAAAATTAGAGGAGTGAGTTGTATACAAGGTGGTTAAATTGGTGTTCAGAGGGACTTGAACAGATTTTGAAGATATTGAAAACCTGACTACATCAGCATCGTGCTGGGCAGCCTCCTCTATGTGACTCTACTTGTTCTTTTCTAGCTTTACTGAGTCCCTGGCTTTGTAATCTGAGGTTAGTCTGAATGTAAAATCTAGCTATAAACAAACAAACAAACAAACAAAAAACCATCAAACCCCCAGATAGAACATGAGAGTAAGAAAAACCATGACAATACCTTTTTCTTCTAAATTATCTGCAAGATCCAGGCAAGTAATGTCTATTTTCTGAAATATCTGCCTGTTGGGCTTTTTTTTTTAAATTTATTTATTCCAGCCAGCTTGGTGACCCTGCCATATCCAGCTCCTAAGTAAAAGTGTGCATCTGCAATTCATTAGTGCAAATTTTAATCTCAAGCTTAAATACTAATGCAAAACAAATTTTAAATCTTGCTTCCACAAGCAGTTTCTCTAGAAACATAGGACCAGAATTAAGTTTGCATAGTCAAGGATATAAAATCTTAGAGATTGTGATCAGTCATAAACCATAAACACAGCTTGAATTCCAGAGCTTTAAGATTAAAACAGCTGACATGGAGAAAATAGAATTCATCCCAAGTAGATGTGGCTTTCTATGCCTTTAGGAAAAAACTCCATAGGAGCTGGTTTTGTGTATTACTTACACTTTACAAAGCTGCAGATGCATTAATTAACAATAATGAATTACTAACTAATATTACTCTATCTGCTGCCATACTAGGCACAAATATTTTTATGCATGTTGTTGTACATTTTCATACCTACAGAAGTTAAGTGACTCACCTCAGCCTCACACAAACAATGGCAAATCTGCACTAGCAACATCTCATGTCTAGTTTAGCAAGTCACATCTATTTCTTTTGAACTTCTTCAAAAAATCAATGTTATGAGCACTGGATAGCAAAGACTGGATTGCAATATCCGTACCTGCACTGTTCTCAACTTAACTGCAATTAAAGTTCAAAGACCTTTCCAAACATCTACACTCAACACATGGTGTACCTTGAGTTAGGTAAAATTTATCCCCATAAAAAGAAAATTCATCTTTTCAGGATTTATGGGGCACTTACGTCATAAGGTTTGTGCTAAGCCACCGTACAGGAGTGTATTCGACCCTTGGTCTGCTCAAGGACGTTGTGTTATAATTCAGAAGTCTCAGGCCAGTGGTGGGTTCAGTTTAAGGCCTTATCTCCCTTGAAATCAATGGCAAAATAAAAAGATGTGTCCATACCTTGCTTAACTTAGAGAAGAATCACATTTGGTCCCATTGCAGAAAAAATGGAAGAGAAGATAAATGATGGTTTTTTTCCATTGGCGGCTCCTTGGTATGAATATCAATAACATAAGAAAGAGAGAAAAGAAATCGTGCATGGCAAGATTTTGAGACTTTTAGGTCAAGGACTGCAAGTTCTGTATCAGTCATCCCACAGGCTCTGTTTTGAGGGATACCAAAACTTGCTCTATATTGCATATCTGCTTCACATTTCGCATCTACAATTCTCCACTGTAAAAATTCAGCACACAGGAAAAAAGGAGTCACAATGAGAGAAGGAAACAGTGCTCAAGGATTTCATTAGTGTTGTGTTGATTTGATTTACACGGGGCAATACAAAACCAAATGTATTGCTCACCAGTTCACAAAGGAAATAAGCACTAAACCTGAACCACTGCTCTGTCAAAAAGAAAAATCAAGCAACAGTAAGGTAGAAGAGTTTTGCAGTATAAAGTTGTTGTAATGGAAACTGTAATTTTCCAAAGATCTTATTTGTTTGCACATATTCCAAATAGAGACTCTGCAGGAAGATATACAGCTTCCATCTTCATAGATTTCCTATGATGGGACAAAAGCAATAAACTGTAAGGGTCTCTAGATTTCTGGGTAGAAAAAGTGTACTTGTAACATTGAGTCAGGATAATTAGCACAGAAATTCTTACTAAGACCAGTCTGGCAAGCTGGGTTGTTGCCAACACATTTGTCCATTCGTTCCCTAACAGCCCAGAATCTGCCTAATGAAGAAATACTCTAAAAAGATCGAGTTTGAAAAAGTAGACTCTAATTCACTTAGCACATTTTTCATTTTTTTTAAAAAAAGGAAAGTGGAGTAGTGGACATGATTCCTTTCTTTATTTTCTCTGTGTATTCAGGCTGATGTATTACACAGCACAAAGAATCAGGAATTGCTTGTAGGGATTTATCTTTACACAGAAAGAAATAGTTAATCAATATCGTTTATCTTGTTGGAGAGAACAGTTAATTGTACACTCAATTCTAAACCAACCAAACCTCTGTTGTGTTCAGCTATAACAAAGTGTATAAAAAGCACACCACAAAGTTCAGGCAAAGACGTCAGCAGAACCACAGAGGAGTTACGTGCAATAGATCTGAAAATCAGGAAAGCTGGGAGCAGATTACGGTTGTACTGAAGGCATGTTCTTTCCTCAGACCCTACAGTCCAACTTTTATTTGACTTAGCAGTACAGCTGGCCAGAAATTACACAAAGTTCAAGGAAAACTGAAATATATTATTGAAAAGTTATTAATATGATTGCTATATTTTGAAAGAATTTGTTGCTTCCAGAAGGAAACAAGTGATAGTTCAGGAGCCATCCTACAAAGTTTTGCTGGTAAGAATCTAAGGAGGCACTAAAAGAATCCTTACAGCATCTTGAAGAATTGCAAATGTTAGAACTATATAGTTCAGGTCCAGCTTGTCCTACCACTAGTTTTTCTTCAAACATCGAGTTACGTTTTACTTGCTTTATTAATTAAATCTTGCAGGCTTAATTTTTAATATAATTAGCATTATGCTCTGGAAGATTCTAGTGTTTCTCTAATAATGGTGTTTAACATCTCCTGGAAGGGAGTTCTGCATGTGTGTAAGCTTTAAAGAAGTAAAGTTGGTACCTTATAACAACAAAAAGCGGGGGCTGACTCCTGCAAAAATAAAAATGACCCCAAGAACAAGAATTCTCAGTTCTAACACATTTATACTCAATGCTGACAGTCTACAGAATATTCCTAAGGCATACAAAATAGCCACAAATAATTGGTCTATATCCTGCAGCTTTCTACCTCCACCATAAACTTAAATTTTAAAAGCTGACAATTGAAGAAGATTAAAAAATAGTTAGCTCCTTTTTGACCTTGAAACTTATCGTGTTTTTTTATTTTAAGTGATTAATATTAAACTTCACAGAAAAGCTGAAGTCTCTCTGCTAAATTGATAGTTTAATTCCCAAATTTTGAAAAGAAATTTTATTTTAAGGCGTAGATATGAAGTCACATGAGATTGAGCTAAATAAAGGCATTTGAAGCATATAAAGGTAAATTTTTCAGAATGATTACATTTATTGACCAGGAGAGAGAGAGACTTTCAGAAAGAACTGTGGACAGCTGGCAAAAAATATTCATTATACTTGTGATTGGAGGGATCTGTATTGAAAGATATTTATCTTCTCAGATAAGCAGAGACAAGAAGATCAACTGTGCACTTGGAAAGAGAGAGGTAAGGGCTGCAGTTCACAGCAGATGTGAGCACAGATCTTGAACACTTGTGCCTATTTAAGCTTAGAGATGGTTGCACAAACTGCACAAGTGTACTTATAACCAGGGAATACTTTTACAATACCAAGATAAAAAAGCTTAAAATTTGATC
Source organism: Aleadryas rufinucha (assembly GCA_013397815.1). NCBI lineage: Eukaryota > Metazoa > Chordata > Aves > Passeriformes > Aleadryas > Aleadryas rufinucha. The sequence continues at coordinate 86,458 of VZTH01009533.1, read as the reverse complement.
AATTAGTCCTGCTTTATTATTATGTCAGCTCATACAAACATAACAAGCATCCCATTTAAGATCCCTTTGAACTGAAAGGTAGAACTGGGAGAGCTAAAGAATCAGGCTCCAAAGGTTAGCTTGCATTCCAGTAAATATTTGGCTGGTTAAGAGCATATTACCCTGTAATGAAAGGTGTGAATAATTAACATTCCCAAACTGGGTTGAGACCAGCCACTTCCAGTTTTGCTGACAATGGGAGCACAGAGCTGAACTTCTCCAGCACATGATGCAGGCTGTGCAGAGCTGTGGATAACAGTCTCAAGGGATTTGGTTTAAAGCCAGGTTTGAGTCTCAATGAGGTGCCTTTACCTCTGACTATAGCAGACACAAGGGTATAGAGGAGAACCACAGCCTGTACAATTCAGTATGTTCAAAGAAACCCAGAATCCCATGGAAATGCACAGTGGTGTCTTTCATGGTGGAAGTGTCACTGCTCTGACAGTGCAGAAGCTTGTAAAAGAAAGTGGCAAAGGTCAGAAAAAAGCTCTACCCATGTCAGCCTCAATGATAAATCCTCTAGCTCAAAGCTCCACTGAAACCACGGACAAATTGTATTGTTAAATTGAAATTGCTATTGGACATGGTGGTCAGTTATCCCCCATATTCACAGCAGATAACATTTTTCCATTGAAACTGCTCTTTCTACAAAAAAAGATGTTAGAAATGTGCATTGTGCCTTTTAAATGCTATTGAAATTGATGCCAAGAGAAACAGTTGTGCCTGGATGAGAGATAATTCGGCAAGTTACCGAAAAGTTTTTCTGTATGCCCCAATTTATTGCTGTGTATACAAAGCCATCCCATAAGCCAAAAGCTATGTTAAACTCTAACAACCTTGTATTGTATCTTCTGCAGAAGAATGAAAGGTGGCAAGGAACCAGTGCATTTTTCAGTATTAAAGCATATGATGAGAAATTATTTTCTACCAGAGTACAACCATTGGAATGCTTTTGTGGCAGAGAACTTTTTGTTTTGGTAAGTTTTAAAGCCTCTAGGTCATCTGGAGTCTGTTTCCAGCTCAGGAAGTTTTTGAGCATGTGGTTAGACCACAAAGTGATCTAAAACACTTTAAGAAAATGTGGTTCCTTTTTCCTCCTAAATTTCTTTATGTCACATTTGTCAACAAACACATCACAGCACAAAAGGCATGTGATCCCACAGCAAAGTGCCTTTGGGAGCTGGGATTCTGCCTGCTGAATCTCATCTAAGGCTCCCCTAAACCTCATAATCTTCTTGATGGCCAACACATCCCTTATCATGAACCTGCATAAGTTTCATTACCACACTACTCTGCAGTAGGGCTATTAACACAAGGGTCAATTAGGCAAAGGCTGCAGGGCATTGTTTCATGAAGCTCAAAATCAGTGAAAGCCTCCTTAACTCATCCACTATTAGAGGTACACCAGAATTGTTTTGTGAATACAAGGACAAGTAGAATATTTGGTACTGCAGGCAGTGTGAGGGGGTTTTTTATTTATCCCTTGACCAGAACACCTGAATTGCTCTAGGAAACACTGTCGGTGGTCTAAGCATCATAAGAAGCAGAAAGCAAGGAAACCATTCCTCTGTTGTCAAAACAATTTGGACCTCAGAAATATTCTATAATCACTATCCCTGGTGAAAATCCATTTTGCTAAACTCAGCTATTCCAAAATTATGATCGGGGCTTCAAAAAAATTATGGGATTGAAAAATGGCAAGGCTGTAAGAAAAACATCACTGAATACTGAGGTCATGGAAGTTGGCAGTACCAGTGTTGATGTACTGCTTTCAAGTCTGAGGGAGGGCAGAAGAGTTGAAGCAGTACAAGTCCCTGCTGCCCTGATCACCATCTGGCTCAGCTTCTGAGATCAAATCTTCTCTACAATTAACTCCTCTACTTAAAAAAAAAAAAGAAAAAAAGATTCAAAATAAGTTGTAAAGGAGCTGTAACATTGAAACTAGTGATGTTATACTTTGAAGTATAAATAAGATTTCTTTCCAATAACAGATAAACAGAATAATGTTAATTTGTCTTTGTATATCTATTTATACCTATAAGGAGTTACACTATCAGCTGCTTCTCACAATGGCTCAAATTAATGATGGATTCACTTTATAAAATGTAAGTTAATTCTCTCCACAACAGAAATTTGGTTAGGATGATGGAAGTTGCCAAACTCAGCTGTCCATACAATCCAAATATAGAATGTTAAAAATTTGCTTATTTCAAACAAAGAGAAAATAAAACAATAATAGTTCACAGAAACAGAGAACACAGGCACTGAGTACACAAATGTATTTTACATCTAACCAGCTGTATAATAATTTGATGAATCCCAGATGCTGCAGTAAAGCAAGGCTAGAGCATAGCTATGCAGCTTATTTGAAACAGATATATATTATTTAAATTTATTCCTGTAATAACAGTGAAATGGACAGGTTATGAGTTTCAGCCTGAATTTCCTACATACACCAGAAACCATAGTCCTGTCAGTAAGCCACCTCAGTGGTCAAAAATAAAAGGTGCTCTGGTATTTACTGTGAGAAAGTAAGACTTTCCCAGATAACCTGCAATAAAAAAAAATCCCACCTCTTTTCTTCCAAAGTCCATCAATTATAAAGGGTCCTGAAGGAGGAGCTGAACTCCTGTTTTTGCTCAGGACACTCTGAGAACTTTCACAGAGTAACCTTCACATTGGAGTTATGTAAACAAATCAAATCCATAAACCACTCCAGGCCTGCCAGGGCTACATGGCACAGCAAAAGGTTTGAGGAAGAATGGTCAAAGATTCACTCCCACTTAAAGCCTGGTCTAGCAGAAATAAAGCAGAGGCAACAGTAAATAAGAAAACATGGAGAGTGAGAATGGAGAGGAAAGAACATCAGACTTCTGAGAAGGGAAAGGGTCCAATTTTTCTCCAGGTGACAAAACTCAGAGACCCCTGGCATGTTCTCTGAGGGCAGCATGAAATGGATTTACAGAAGGACCAGGCTCCTCTAACATTTTGTGTGGACATGAAGTCCTTCCTTCTGCAGTCTGTTTGCCTGCAGAATGCCCAGCTATATGTAGAGTTCAGCAGCTGTATCAGAAAGGAGGAAAAGAGAAGGAAGAGAAAACAAGTAATTTTTTGTGCTACATCTCTGCACAGATCCCGTTAGGTTATTTTCAAACTATTCAGGAGGACTGCATTCAGCTAGGGGAAATAATGTTAAGTCTGCCTTACCTTTAGCTTCATGTAGCTATAAAAATAAGGGGTCTTCTTCTTTAGGCCACTTACCCTAGTTTTGGAATTGTGCTGGAAGCAGTGTTGGTAACACAGGAATGTTTTAGTTCTTGCTGAGCAGCGCTCACACAGAGCCAAGGCCTTTTCTGCCCCTCACCCCTCCCCACCAGCGAGGGGGCTGGGGGGGCATGGGGAGCTGGGAGGGGACACAGCCAGGACAGCTGACTCCAACCAAAGGGATGTCCCAGACAACATGGATCATGCTCAGCATGCAAAGCTGGGGAAGAAGGAGGAAGAGAGGGTGTTCATGGTGATGCCTTTTGTCTCCCCAAGTAACCATTACACGTGATGGAGCCCTGCTCTCCTGGAGATTGCTGAACACCTGCCTGCCCTTGGGATGTGGGGAAAGAATTCCTTGTCTTGCTTTTCTTGTGTGTACAGCGTTTGCTTTAACTCTTAAATCCATGAGTTTCCTCACTTTTACCCTTCCAATTCTCTCCCCTATCCCACTGGGAAGGAGTGAGCAAGCAGCTGTGTGATGCTTAGCTGCCATCTGAGGTTAAACCATGACAGGTCTTTTCTCCTTTAGCCTATTTTATTCAATTGAATTATATCACACGACAAAAGAAATCTAATACCACATCTCCTTTAGGACTCCCTAGGGGAGCAATGTGCTTTTAGCTGTGCTCCTTAGCAGATACCTGCAGAGCTGTCATTTCCTCAAGTGCAGCTCACAGATGTTCTCAAACTAACTTCAACCTCTTGCATCACATTTGGCACTGGGACAGCTACAGAAGTCATCACTCCCTGCCTTCCATTCTCTCCTCTGCCAGAGGTTACCATAATCCCAGCAAGGATGAAGCTGAATGGGAAGTGTGTTGTACATGGGACTATTAACTGAAAATCACAAATTCTGTTGATAAGTCAAAAAGCAAATTGCAGACCCACAGGTGCTCCCGTGTGTGCCAAAAGTGCTGGGTGAGTACCCAAGCAGCTGGCACACACCAAGCTCTGCACCATCACCACTGTATTGCTTGCACTGTTCTGGGGTCTGAAACAGCAATGAATACCTCTGTATACCTTCCCAAGGGCTGCTCAAACTATGGATTACCAATTCCAAAAACAAAGAAAAAGAAAAGGGAAATTTAGGATTGGAAATGTAGAGAACTGTAAAAAAATGAATTCAATTGAAATATAAACATTAAAAACATACGGAAATACCAGTGATTACTCATCATTGCTACATTCTCTAATTTACAAGGTTTGCTAAAAAGTTTCTAGGTAGCTGAAGAATTCATGTTCAAAAATTGTAACTAAGATGTTGCACATATGTCTATAAGGTAATTTTTGCTGAGAATTAAAATCAAACTTGATTAAAAAATCTAGAAATTCTTCAACAATCCAGGACTCAAAGATTCTTCTATTTTTTAGGTTTGCCATTTTATACAGGAAATTCATATAATCTATTCTTGTCATCATTAATTAGACAGGTTCATTAAATACTTTTCTTTGTTTCAATAAGCAGTCAATACATAATCTCTAAACCCAAACCATTTTAAATTCAAAGCCTTTCTATACCTAAACCTGTCTGCAGACTCTGAGGCTGTCACAGGAGAGCCTCTGCCACAAGGCCCGAAACCTCATTCCCTGCAGTTATCTCATCAGCAGGATTACCCATATTTGTCATGTTATACACTTGGTTAGGTCTTTTGTAAAATGTGAAAATCCAACATTAAACCTTTGGTGAGAAGTGAAGAAAAAAGATCCCTTCTCAGGTGAGAATAACAAAAGAGAAGGATTAGCTAAAAGGATTAGTGGCAGTCTACTATATATCCTGCTAGCCTAGTTTAAGAATTTATTCATGCTACCATTCCTAAAAATAAAAAATAAATAGCCCCCTTTCCAGAAATGATTCGTTTGGAGTCTTCGATGGAGAAGAAAATATTTGTGTATCATTGGCCAATTTTACTGGAATTCTAGCCACGAAATGTAAGATCTTTTTTAATTCAGCCAGGGCACAGACACCAATCTTATAGGGCATGATTAAGCTGTCAGTTTGAGAATACAATGTGGGGGTTTTACAGTTTTCTTTATGTTGTGGCATTTGGTTTATTTCCTTATATGTGCAATTTTGAAAGACTTTTATTGTTGCGGACTTGGATCTAGAATGTAAAGCGCCAGTGGCTTTTATGAGCCTGTCTGGGCTATCCAAACAAAAAAATCCTTGTAGTAGGCAAGTTTAAGGCACTACTACTCATGAATTTTAATGAAAAGGCCAGCATGCATGTGTAACACAGCCCTGTGCTGAATGGGCTCCTAAGTGTTTTAATGTGTTACCACTGGCTAAATTCTCAGGAAAGACGGAGTGGTTGAGACATGTGCTTTAGATCAGAATGACGTGCATTTTCTTCTCACATCCACAGTAGCTTGTTCTGGCCAGGGTGTTGTGTGTGGAGTACAGGGGACAAGGAAATCAAGATGGCCAAAAATCTAACTGCATGTAGAGGTTGTATTTCACAGTCGGTTTTGCCTTTCTTTATTTCCATATTCCTAGATTCTAACTGAGCAATGACTGATGGAAATGTTCTTTTTTGTGTGCTGCAGCCAAATGAGCTCAAATGAAAATAAATGTCCATGCACTGGATGTCACGTTCATCTATTTCTTTCAAATGCCAAGTCATCTCNTCCTTCCTTCCTTCCTTCCCCTGCTGTCCTGTTCCCTTCCCTGAAATGCTGCCTCACCTCTCACATATCTGGTTCTGGACTACTAAACCTGTGTACATGCTCATGCATTTTCATAATTCATAAAGGAATTATTTTCTTTATGTGAACAGGCCCGAGAATACAAGGTGTGCCTCACAACTGACCCTGTGCCCTGCCTGTTGTGGCTTCTGAAGGTGATCACCAGCCAAGCTCAGAGATCATATTATAGTTTTATGACACCATTGCTTTTTTCCTCCTGCCTGCAGCCAAGATGTTCTCCCAAGCTACAGAAATTGCTGTACGTAGGTAAACCTGAGAATAAAATAGGCCAAGTGCCAATATTTTCTAAAGCAATAGGAAAGAAGTGCTCTGTCAGAATTTCCATTAAAAAAAAAATCAAAAGGAAAAAGAAATTTGGTCTGGTTTTTTGTTCAAATTGCTCTGATTCTAGTCCTATAGCAAAATATGCAAACTCAAACCTATTTCAAGAACACACTTAACTCAGAGCATGTAGACTCCAGGCTCACAGCTGGATTCACCTGCACAGTCTGACCTGGTTCCAGCCCAGCACAGCAGCCTTTGGAGGTGAAGGAGCAATCAAAGAATCAGGCTGCTGGCTGAGGGCTGGAACTCAGGAGTGCAGGGATGGGAGCTCTCAGGAGTTAACATCATGTCTTGCATGTGAAAGGCTCCTTCAGATCACTCTCCTCACAGCTCAAAATATCTGTCTGTTGTCTTGACCATAAGGAAATGTGGACATGCAGCTGGGTGGAGGGTGTGGAGCGCTGGCCACAGCTGTGCAGATCCCATGAACCTGTGCCAAAAGCTGGTTGTCCCAGAAATGGGCAAGGAGTTTCCTGAACTAGCTGTGAGTGAAGGAGCTTGGCTGTCACCAGCAAACCAGTGGCAACACTGCACAGCTTAACATAAGTTCATTTATCTTGTAAGCCAATTCTTGTGCTCTTCCAGCTCATCATTAACTGGTTTTGTTGCAGCTTTCCTCGCTGCCTCCTTTCCCTCTGGAAACAAGGTCAGGCACACATCTGACAAGTAGCTTATGCTTGCACAAACCAGAGAAGTTATGGTAGAGATGTAAGTCAGGCTGAATGGCTCAGGTGAGGGGGTACAAGAGAGGATATGTATCTTAGTAATTCATGCATGGAACCCTAAGCACTGTATAATTTAGTCCATATGGCTCACTCCACCTCTCTGTGCCACTATCTGTCGTGTTAATTGGTGGCGGAAGACAAGAGAATGTACACAAAGGATGCCAGCAAAATGTATTTTTTGCCTGCTATCAGGTGGGAGTAGAGTTGGAGAAAAACTTCAGGGGATGCAGACACAGCTTCCTGGACAAACCCTCCAGGCTCCTGGGGAAATTAACTGAAAACAAGGCAGACATAAGCTCACTGAACTGCCTTCATTTGGTGATTAGGTTATTTTAAATCTCTCAAGAGATTCCGTAGCACCTAAATGTGGGGCGATAAAGAACAATTAGTGACTCTCTGAGTGTGTCTGGAATAGCAAGCAACGATTGCTGTCATACTTATCTGGATACAGAACTCTGTTACAGAAGTGGGAACAGAGAATAGAGCCATACTTAGAGAGAGGAAGAATGAAAAGCGCTTTTATTTCCCTTTGTCTCTAGGAAAGAGCATATCAGACCCAGCCTAGGCTAGAAGAGCAATTTCTGGGGCATAGCAGGGTTTCTGACCCTGAAAGGGACTCCAGGGTGTTGGGAAGGTACTGGACAAGACGAAGCTAGAAAGAGGAGATAACCATGAAACAAACTGTCCCTTAGTAAATGAAAGCTTGCCCTGCAGATACCTTGCCTGAGACATCTCTAAGCGTGGGGGAAGAGGTTGATGGTGAAGGAAAAACAAACAGGAGAAGATGTCTGCCTAGAAACTCCTCAGTATGCTTAGTCATACAGGGTGCCTCCAGCAGGCAGTACTCAGTAGCCTAGGTTGACTACAAGCTTTTCGAAGAGAAAAAACTTGGCAGACAATCCAATCCATATGCACCCTTAACTCAAATTTTCTTTCCACCCTGCTGAACGTTCAATATGTACTGAATTTGAGTTCTGCAATAAATCAAAGCAATTAAAAATAGTTAACAGTTGCATTTACACGAGAACAAGAATTTTCAGATAATTATTCTGAAAGTTGGAAGTGGAACCAAGCAATCTGCCTAATTAGCTTTAAACCTACTCCTGCTTTTCGGAGTCAGATTGGACAGGATTTGAGGGATTTGAATTTCAGAAAGTGTTGCTCAAATACTTTAGCTTTAACACTAGTCTGAAAGTTCAATACGTGTCACAAACCACTGTAATAATAATGATGGTGATAATAAAACTTTGATAGCAGCCATCTGCCCATTCCAGACAGCTGAATCATTTCCAGAGCTCCCTGAGAGCCAGCACTGACATGGATTTTTATACACCATATCACAGACAGTATATGCAGGGTCTGCAGCCGAGACCTTTCTGCAATGACGTCAAAGAGGCTGGGCAGGCAGCTTTTAAAATTGCTGCAGGCTCGTCCNGGAGTGGTTGAGACATGTGCTTTAGATCAGAATGACGTGCATTTTCTTCTCACATCCACAGTAGCTTGTTCTGGCCAGGGTGTTGTGTGTGGAGTACAGGGGACAAGGAAATCAAGATGGCCAAAAATCTAACTGCATGTAGAGGTTGTATTTCACAGTCGGTTTTGCCTTTCTTTATTTCCATATTCCTAGATTCTAACTGAGCAATGACTGATGGAAATGTTCTTTTTTGTGTGCTGCAGCCAAATGAGCTCAAATGAAAATAAATGTCCATGCACTGGATGTCACGTTCATCTATTTCTTTCAAATGCCAAGTCATCTCTGGTTCCAAAAAAAAAAAAAAAAAAAGCTCCAGCAAATCAAATAAATTAAAATCCCATAATTGTTTGTTTTTCAGGGTTTGCAAAAATTCACAAGGACATATTTCTAACATCTTCAAAAATACTCTTTGTTATATATCCATGAAATTAGATATCTATGAAATAAAGACTCCTAACTTAAATATCTCCTATATTACAGAAAAAGTGGTTTTTTATTTCCTTGAGCCCTTCCATCCTTCCTTCCTTCCTTCCTTCCTTCCTTCCTTCCTTCCTTCCTTCCTTCCTTCCTTCCTTCCT
>VZTH01009533.1:0-77130 GCA_013397815.1 Aleadryas rufinucha | reverse complement strand
GTAAGTCAGGCTGAATGGCTCAGGTGAGGGGGTACAAGAGAGGATATGTATCTTAGTAATTCATGCATGGAACCCTAAGCACTGTATAATTTAGTCCATATGGCTCACTCCACCTCTCTGTGCCACTATCTGTCATGTTAATTGGTGGGGGAAGACAAGAGAATGTATACAAAGGATGTCAGCAAAATATGTATTTTTTTGCCTGCTATCAGGTGGGAGTAGAGTTGGAGAAAAACTTCAGGGGATGCAGACACAGCTTCCTGGACAAACCCTCCAGGCTCCTGGGGAAATTAACTGAAAACAAGGCAGACATAAGCTCACTGAACTGCCTTCATTTGGTGATTAGGTTATTTTAAATCTCTCAAGAGATTCCGTAGCACCTAAATGTGGGGCGATAAAGAACAATTAGTGACTCTCTGAGAGTGTCTGGAATAGCAAGCAACGATTGCTGTCGTACTTCTCTGGATACAGAACTCTGTTACAGAAGTGGGAACAGAGAATAGAGCCATACTTAGAGAGAGGAGGAATGAAAAGTGCTTTTATTTCCCTTTGTCTCTGGGAAAGAGCATATCAGACCCAGCCTAGGCTAGAAGAGCAATTTCTGGGGCATAGCAGGGTTTCTGACCCTGAAAGGGACTCCAGGGTGTTGGGAAGGTACTGGACAAGACGAAGCTAGAAAGAGGAGATAACCATGAAACAAACTGTCCCTTAGTAAATGAAAGCTTGCCCTGCAGATACCTTGCCTGAGACATCTCTAAGCATGGGGGAAGAGGTTGATGGTGAAGGAAAAACAAACAGGAGAAGATGTCTGCCTAGAAACTCCTCAGTATGCTTAGTCATAGAGGATGCCTCCAGCAGGCAGTACTCAGTAGCCTAGGTTGACTACAAGCTTTTCAAAGAGAAAAAACTTGGCAGACAATCCAATCCATATGCACCCTTAACTCAAATTTTCTTTCCACCCTGCTGAACGTTCAATATGTACTGAATTTGAGTTCTGCAATAAATCAAAGCAATTAAAAATAGTTAACAGTTGCATTTACACGAGAACAAGAATTTTCAGATAATTATTCTGAAAGTTGGAAGTGGAACCAAGCAATCTGCCTAATTAGCTTTAAACCTACTCCTGCTTTTCGGAGTCAGATTGGACGGGATTTGAGGGATTTGAATTTCAGAAAGTGTTGCTCAAATACTTTAGCTTTAACACTAGTCTGAAAGTTCAATACGTGTCACAAACCACTGTAATAATAATGATGGTGATAATAAAACTTTGATAGCAGCCATCTGCCCATTCCAGACAGCTGAATCATTTCCAGAGCTCCCTGAGAGCCAGCACTGACATGGATTTTTATACACCATATCACAGACAGTATATGCAGGGTCTGCAGCCGAGACCTTTCTGCAATGACGTCAAAGAGGCTGGGCAGGCAGCTTTTAAAATTGCTGCAGGCTCGTCCTAATGACATTAGGGTATAACAAATGAGGAAAGGAAGATATGTATATCAATGTTACAATAACAAGCAAGGACAGCACACTTAGCTCGGGAGGCAGCACTTAGGTTATCCTCCACAGAGCCGCGCTCCAAAGTTTGCGTCAGTGGAGGGGTTGGGGTGTGAATTCCATGACTAAGGGGCAGAACTCAGCTGGAGAACGTTTTAGTGTGAGGCCTGGGAAAAAATGAAAAGAAAAAGGCACGGGATTGTTAAGGCAGAACTTAAAACAAGAAACTGGAAAGAGAAGAGGCTTCAGCAAGTCAGTTTAGTGGTCTGCTTGTAGGCATAGGGGGGATGTATATGATTTAAAACAGTCTGTAAGACACAGCTAAGGAGTTTTTCCAAAAGCAAACAGAAAAAAAAAAAATCTCAAAATAAATTAATGGAACAAAATATTCAATGATCACTCATAGACTGCTGGCAGGGATGCACAATGAATCAGTTTGTTTCACCCCTGGTGATAACCTACATACAGCCACATTTACAAGTGACCATTTCTGAGCTGGAGATTGATAGCATGCAAAAGAGGGACACAGTTTTTTCCCTAGAGTCTAAAAGCTGCACCTCTTCTGTGATGCATCAGGACCTGTCAGCCCTCTGGGTAAGCTGAGTATCAGGTATTTAGAAAAAGGCATGCAGAAGGCTTGTTTCTTATCAGAGGGCAGAGAAATCTACCTGGACTTGTCATCTGCTTGGATTTGTGCAAAGCATTTGCCACTGTCCCTCACGCCATCCTTGTCTCCAAACTGCAGAGACATGGATTGGATGGATGGACCTCTCAGTAGATGGGAAATTGGCTGGATGGTTGTCCCCAAACAGGTTGTGGTGAACAGCTCAGCACAAGCACAGGCTGGAAAGATTCAGTGAAAGAGCAGAGAGTCCAGCTGAAGATATTACAGGAATTAATTTAAACCAGGATAGATTTTAGGAAGTTTTGATGGAAATCTTTGTATTTTGAAAGTTCCAATCAATAAGCAGTTGACAAATTTCTAAAAAAGAGGAAAAGGGTGAAAAATCCATGAAAACATACTGAATCTTTATCAATGCTTAAGAAGTAAGGTCCAGGTGAATTTCTGGTGCAAGGGAGTGTTCTGCTCATGGCATAAAATAGAGTTTGTGGAATTTTGCTATTTACACTCAATAGATGCTCATATTTATGTAAATGGGACTACTGGCGTTTGTATGAAATATGCTAATAAATCTGTTATTTTCTTTACTTCTAAAATAACCTGCTATTTAGCCATTCATGCTAATAGCATAATGTGAACATTAAGAGTTTCTTTATGCTCTTCTTCAATTTTTCCTTCATATTTTCACTCTACTTAGCAGTACTTGCAGTATTCCAGACGTACCTCTCAGAATAGGTCTGCAGTTTAGCATAATTACACTTATCTATAATTATCAACATTAAAAAGCTTAAGTTTCACTCCCTGTACCTTTGCTTTCATCCTATTTTCTGGAAGCCATTGAAAAGAACACCTCTAGTTACATCTAATTCCATCATGACAACATGCTTTTAAATTTATTTTTGCTTACTGTGGATTGTTGGTCTTGAAAGGAGCATTCTGGGGACTTTTAAGGGCTTTGGATCTTTAGATCTGAGGAATAAAGAACAGAGGTATTACCACACTGGAAGGTGCCAAGTGTTTCCAGGTAGTGTATTTCAATGTATGGTGCAATAACACAGAAGTTTCAGAGGGATAGGGAATTATGAATATTCCTCTGAGATGAATTTAAGGGTGAAAAAATAATGTCTTTTGAGGTAACTGTAGTAATCAAATGCTATGATTACCTTTGATTCATTGCACTATAACGACCTGATGGAAAGATGATGTAAAAAGACCTGAAAAAAGCCAGAAAATAAATAACTAAAACAACCCAAAGGCAAAACCTTCCTGGGATCAAACTACTTCAAGTGTTTTCCTCTCTCTTTCTAGTTTAGTTATTACCAGCTGTTCTTTGTCTATAAAATCATCTCATTCAAACACTTTGCCATGCTGGTGGCAGGGTTGTGTGGTAGCAGACAAGCAGCAAAATGTCTTCTTTGCCTCGTGATTTTTCTCTCTTTTAGCTGGGCTTAGTCATGATGTGCTAAAAGAGGCAATTCAGGAAAGCCTTAAGCCCCCAGAGTCTGCTATTTTTGTGAGGCAGCAAACTTAGATTGATTTCTTAGATAAACTAGAGCAGTGGCAAATTTACAGTAAGCAATGATTCTGATGGAGAATAATTTTAAAAGCCATGCAAAGACACAGAAGGATACAAACACAAACTAAAAGCTTCAGGATGAAGGTTTTAAGTGGGCTTCGTTCTGGGGAGAGGTTATGCCTGCATAAGAACCACCCCCAGAGCTGTGTGGAAAATGAAGAAGAGCTGAGGATCAAGGAATATATCCCACATTTGGTGTGACTGCTCCTCAGGCCTGGGGACAGAGTCACAGCTGAGTGTGACACAAACCAGAAAGTCTCCTGTGACAGCGTTCTCCTGAACCTCTTCCAGCCTTTTTCTGAACTCGATAAAGTGACCAAGAGGATGAGCAAATGCTTCCATGATGATCCTTCCACCAATTCTCTTAAAAAGAAACTCACTTGGAATTGGTCTCCGAGGACAGAGATGACCCAGCAGTCGCAGTGCAGAGGACTGAGACAACAACTACAGAGCTGCTGGACACAACAACACTTCGCTGTCAAGTTTCCAGATGTTCTCAATGTGTCTGAAGCTTTTGCTGTCACAACTGCTAGACTTTTTTTTCTCAAGGAAAAGAGGGAAAGGAACTGAAGGGATTAGGAATTCTGAGCAGAGGAAACATCTGAGCAGGAATATAAATACAGAGAGTGAATGGTGCAATTGCTGACCTAAGAAACATTAAAAAAACCCAGGATCACAGGCTTCAATTATATTGTTCACATGAAATGCCCTCAGTTCATTGCACAGAAGCCAAATATTATCTCATGGGATGTAAGAGCCTGGAAACACAGGGTATACACTATTTTCAAAATTTCCAGAGGGGCACCAAAAAAAAAGAAAAATCTGATCTTTGAGATACCCCAAACTAAGACTTGAAAGGCTTGTGCATTACTCAGAGGTCAATTTTTCCAAGTTAGAGAGAACAAGCTGGATATTTGACTACTCAGATCTTTGATCACTCACTGTTCACATGGACACAGTCTGCTCATCTGGATCAGGAGAGGTCTCAGTATCCCTTGAACTCAAAGTCCAATAAAGAAGAAAGTGAAATAGTCTCTACAAGACTTTCAACTATACAGCAGTGATCTGCCCTATTAAGTGTTAATTCACGGATACCTTGAGAAACACCTATAAATTTTTAGTAAATTTGAATCAAGACATAATTTTTGTAGCTAAAAACTGTCTCTAATCATAATTCTCATAAATATTCATGTGATCAATGTTCTTTTATTTCTCTACCCATTTAAGATTCTGATCTCTCTCCTGGGATCAACTGCCTGCTAGGATGAATTCCACAAAAAAAATCTAAAAACAATGATAACATGTAGGGATGGGATTGCTCAGGTGACTTTATTCAACACATTTTAATATTAGATGAGCAAGATTTTTATGTTCACCCTTTTACTAAGTCCAAAAAAAGCATGCTTTAATAAATGGTAGCTGATGAAAAATATGGCTTATTTCCAAATTTCAGTAACACATTTATTATCTTCCATTACCCAAAAAAAGTAATAAATATGAAAAATGAAAGATGGACTTAGGACAATTCTTTGACAAACATTTATTCATGAACTTATATAGCTCTTTTTACATGTTGCAACATTTTTCCATGTAAAACGATAGCCAAACCTCTCTTTTTGTTCACAGATTTTCAATAAACAACTCTTCTTTCAGTTTAGTATCAATACCACATAACTGGCACAAGTTTTTATGCTGAACCCATAATAGCAGGAATGATTCTAGTCTCATTATTTCTCCTTTCTTCATGACCCATTTTCTTCTCCTTCCCCTGACCATCCATAAATCACTCCTGCTTGATTTTCCTATTTTCCCAGAAAAAAAAAAATGGGATATTGGATTGGATTTTTTTAAAGTACATTTCTGATGAAAGAAACTTCTCACATACACAATGCAGGACTGAGTTCAACTCATGAAAACAAACCAAGCTTCTTAAAGCTTAATTGCACTAAAGTAACCTTGTTTTCGTGGGCTGAAGAATCCCACAAGGAGGAAAGGAAACAAATGTCACCTACTATAATTTTTCCAAACTTGTTCAGACCTGGAGAGCCTTATCATATTGTTCCATTAATTGGACAGAAATTTTTGCCGAGTAGAAGGCAGGAATTGTTTATTTTACTGGGAGGCTCTTTAGTTCTTTGCTGTTCCACAGACCATTTCCAAAAGCCAGACAAGTCTGAAGCCATTCACTACCACCATACAGGCTTTAAATATCCTCAAGAAGTACAATTATCTGACTTTGCATATGAATAAACCCAAATATAAGCCTATGTTACCCCTACCTGAAGTTAACAATCTTAGCCATCTAGGCCCCTTCAACGCCCAAGAAAATACAATAACTTGTCCAGGGAAGAGTTTGTTCAGAAGTGAGATCAGTGGTGGAGAAAGGATGAATGATCCCCTGGAGAGTTCCCTGGCTACAGTGAGAATTCAGTCATGCAGCTGACACTGGAGATCCTTGGCTCCTGGGCAGCTGAATCCAGATGAAAAGAGTAACCCCCACAGGGCAGCCAGGGCACAGAGGGAGAAATATTACGTCACTGTTGTACTGCGGACGGTAGAAATCATGACACAAGTCCAGGCAGAAGATGAGAAAAGGATTTATTTAATAATACACAGACTCGTTTTATACCTTAGTATTCTTAAATGGTGTAAAGTCATTGGTTCTCGGGCCACACACCTCTCAGGGTGATTGGCTGAGCCCTACAACACCTATTTCAAAATATTTCTCTAGTCAGTATCATAACAATACTACAAACAACTCACAGGTGCAGATAGAGAGAAATCGTTTACAGAACCGTAGCACAGTTTTTAATAACTCTAGTGGGAAAAGCAGGGCTATCACAGAATGCTGCAGTCTCACAGAATGCTGCAGAAAGCTGGAAAAGTTCTCTGCTGAAAGCTTTTCAGCATCCATGATATTACATCTCGTTTTAGGCACCTAACCTGGGGTAGCCACGGTGTCAGCAGAGCCTCCCACGAGCTCGGTTTTCAGAGCCAGCACTGAGAGCTCCACTCTCTGTGCAGATGTCACTAATTCAGGCAGTATCTCGCACAACTAATGACATGATGCTGTCTCCTAATTAAGAGTTCTCTCTCCACTCCCAAAACACAGAACAGGTCACATGCTGAGGCCTCCCAGAGGAGGCTTTTTGCCAAGGTGTAATGCTTTGCATTAACAGCTCCCCAGAGGCTCTCAGCTGAGCACCTACCTGACCTCTAGGGATGTACAGGTGTATATTCAGTTGTAGTATCAACAAGAAAATAAGGAGTGAATTCAAAAAAAGCGTTTCAAATTTTTGAACAAAGCTACCAAAAAAAAAGGGACATCACCATCATCTTCATCACCATAAGCAACTGTAGAATGATGGAGTAAAAATTATTTCCAGAGCAGGTTATCATGAGAACTTCTGCCACTGTGCTGGGGGAAGGGGCAATTCAGAATGACAAAGTGGAGAAATGAAGGTCTGAGAAGACAGGCTAAAATTTCACAGGATTTCACAATTTCACACAAAATATTTCACAGAGTTTTCATATTCTACATAACTCTTCTGAAAAAGTGAACAGGAGGGAGGAAACACCGGCTGGGTTCTGCAGAGAAGACACAAAGGCTGTCCTTGCTGTTCCAGCTGCATGTCATCAGGGCAGCACTGCTCTGAAATAGGAATGCAGTGTAACAAGGTGTGCAATCAGACCAAAAGCACCATGACAATCTTGCCAGGTTATTCAGGTCCAACAGCCATTGTCCAGTGCTGAGCACCACACTTCAGGACAGAAGTGGGCGAAGTGAGGAGGCTGTGGGCAGAACACCAAATAAAAACATAAAAGAACATATTATATAGGAAAAAGCTGAAGAAAATGGTGTTGCTCCACCTAATAGGAAAAAACCCCCAAACCCACAGGATTACTTTTTTCATGGCTCAGATTCATAGGTTTAAATGAAAGTTTAAAAAAAAAGTATTGTGAAAAATCAGGAAGTAGCATATAACTGTGTGTGGGGATTTCCACCTTCAGAGGCCTTTAAAGAACAAGTCAGATAATCTGGAAATGAGACAAAAAACCAGATGAGAAAATGAGAAAACCAATTTTTTATAGTCCATCAAGTCATTTAGATGCCTCTGCTGAAACAAATTTTGTAATAGATAATAGGAGTATCTGTGCTATGAAGAGCAGGGGAGGTAGGGTAAGGTCAGCACAAGATTTTTCCCCAATCCCTCTGATCCTACTCACTAAACTGGACAGTGTGACCAATGTTACACCAGAGATGTTGGTTTGGAGCTGGCAACAACAGACTGACTGACTGAAACTTCAGCTTCCAGGGCTCATTGCTTAGGGCTGTTTCGCAGCATTGCAGTACTGGAATATATCATATACCATGAAAATAATTCATTTTATCTTATCAAAGTCATTCTGAAAGTCATTTTTATCCCTTCACCGGCTAGATAATTGGTTCTGGAAGTGCTTCAAAAAACCCATTTAATATCTTGGCCCATATTCTGATAAAATCCAGATGAATACCAGCTCCTTCTCAACACCTTTACACTCGGGGAAGGAGGAGAGGAAGAGAGCTGGTGCTCAGCATGCTCCAGCCAGCTCGGAATGATCAGCAGACCTGAATGACCACCAGAACCCCAGGGCAGCACTCTGTGAAGCCACAGTGAAGATGCAGAGCCACCCTGGGGTCATTCATCAGACAGATGGCAGCTTTGGCACACAGAGGGATCTTTCTGAGCTCCTACGCTTCTTATCACCTCCAGTGAGTCAGTGGCAAAAATGTGCATGCATTCTTAGAAACTTTCTCACGCAAAACTCACCTGGACTTATCTGCTTTTAGGTGTCATTTTTGGGTTTTCTTTGTTTTATGATTTTTCATGTAATTTTTTTCACAAGTTAAGTATTTATTTACTGGAAAACAAACAAAGAGGAGAAATAGTGTTGTACTACAGATTATTAGCATGACAGCTATAGCAAACAGTAGACCAAAAAAAGTTTATATAGAAATATCTTTCATTATAAGAAAATTACATGACACACATCAAAATGAAAAGCAGTAAAAAGTTGGTTGTAACTCTAATTTCATTTTCTCCCATAAAGACAAAATGAGTTCATTGAAATTTCTGACTTCATTATTTCTTTATTGGTTTCATATGGCACAAAGTCTCCGGTCTTTTAAGAAGAAAAACCACTAATTTATAATTAGAAGCAAAAATCTTAATAACTTGTCCCCATGTTTGCAAAGGCAATAGGGATCTTCTAAAATTTTCTGAGGTCTCGTGGGCATGTTATGTTAAGACTTCATTAACCAGATGTTCACTATGGAATATGATATTCAGATGAAAAGATTACACATTAATTCTCAAAACACTTCATAGATGAAGTTTTGTGAAAAGAAAAATATGATGAAGAGATTTGTTATCTGTATACTGCATTTCCTGAAAGGCTATGGACTGATTTTTTTTTTTGCCTGTCATAAGAAATCACCAATATGAAATGTCCTTTTATAAAAATACATAATTAAATTAGAAATAATTTTAACTTGTTGCATTCTCTGTTTTTGTTCAAGGGGCACTGAGGTAATAAAGATAAATTACTGATAATGGGGGCTGAATTATCAAGAATGAAACTGAGGGGACTTTCCTTCTGCAGAGGTAATATTAATTGTTGGCAGTTAATGGCAGAATTATAGGTTCATTTTGGTTTTACATAAAACTTTATTGAATTAATTGAACCATGTGCACTGTGTCATAATGGGAAGCATCAATAAACTCTAAGGGAAATTTCATTTCATTTCTGCACTGAGGGTTGTTGTAAAAGCTCATGTTATTCAGTTTAGATACAGCTGCACAGCATTTGGCTGTTTTGCCTGGGTTTGTTAATCTTATGCCAGGGAAAAGAGACCATTATCCACTAACATTTTATAGACTGTTTGTATTTCAAATATTCTATGTCAAAACTAATTTAGCAACCTAAGTTCAGAAAGAGAAGAAGGTTGGTTCATGCTAGGAGCTGACGTTAGCACTTAGGAAGCCTCAGAAGTCTGTACAGGGCCAGGGACAACTGATGGGATTCCCAGAACCACCAAATCATCTTCTTAGAGTGAATTACTGCACTTCTGGGCTCTGGGCTACTTTCTCCTTCCTGCAAGCCGTAGTAGGAGCCTGAACCCAAGAGTTCTGCTCATCCCATCCTCTGCAAAACCTACTGCAGGCATTAAATGAAGAATTACATAATTATTGAATTAAGGCAATGTTTGCACATCGTTACTCTTGTTATATGCTCTCTCTCTTTCCCTATTGCACTTGAGAAGCCTGACACAGACTGAGGCCATCCACAGCAGGTGAAAGTGGCCTTTGGAGCATCACCAACAGCTCCAAAAACCTCCAGGAGTGAGGCCCTCTTGTACCTCAGGCTGCTGCTGCAGCAGTAGAGACAGGGAATAACATTCATTAGCTCATTAACCTTTTCTTCATCAAGATGAAGCCCTCCTGCACGTATCAACAGCATCACAATTGGTCTCTTGTCCTGTGATCCCCTTTTGTGCATACAGCAAGAGATAACTTATTTGTCAGTGTGCACTCCTGCTGTCATCTTTATAATGCTTTATAAAGTCTTCCTTCTGGGTAAAGGCTTCTACAAGCTTGAACAAGGTTGTATCAACAAGAGTCAAAGAAATTTAATTTGGTCCAGTTTCACAGATTCTTGAAATTCTGAGTTAGTTTACTCTGCAAATACAAACGAAGTAAAATTATAGAGGTGACTCCACATCTTACTTTTGTCTGTGTCTCAACTTTGAGGCAGAAAGGGTTGACAGAACTGCTGTTTGGCTTGACCTGCCCCAAGTTTAGCTCATCTGGGCTCACTCCAGGAGCTGGACAAGAGTAACTATGCCAACAAATGAGGAGTAAGCCTATTGTAATCCTTTTTAAACATCTCTGACTGAGACATCTGATCCAGCTGCTTCCCTGCAAAAGGCATGACGCAGTAGGAACAGTTTAAGCCAGGGTACTTTGGGGAAAACCCTTTAACCTACCAGAACTGATGGCAGTTCTGATATGAAATACAGCAGATTCACTAGTTGTGACATGCAAATAGCTGTGAAAGAGCTGAGGATGCTGAAATAAATGTTCCTGGTGACAATAAAAATCAGTTCAAGCCAATTTGTGACACTCAGAAATTCTTTCAAATAGTAGAGGCCAGTGAATTTGATTCGTGACCATATCCCAAGGAAACACTGTGCTTGTTGGTGGCTGACACATTCAACTGTGACCATCACAGCACTGATTCCAGAGCACCACATGCAGCTTCTGGGCAATGTTTTCAGATGCACTTTATCTGAATTTGCTACAGATTATGCAAGTAAGACAAAAATAAATGTTGATTTCCTGTAAGATCACCAAAATAAAAGGTTTTCTTCATAAGAAGATGGATCAGATTGTTGGGATAAAAATTATTTCAACTCTATTCGTTTACTCTGTGGGCCAAACTCTTCCTCCCTACCCAGCCAAGGACTCGTGCCAAGCTCTGGATAAATCATTGGCAGCCATTTCCATGACATGGTTGGCTTGAAAAGGTTTGGGAGGAATTCCAGCACTGAGAATTCAGCTGCAGGTGGAGGACCACAATCTGGAATATGCAATGGCAGTCATCTCCACACACTGGCATTTGCAATCTTTTTTTCTGGCTCACAAAAAGTTGTGCAATCATAAGCACTTAGTGTAACACTCCATTACTGCTTACAAGCATCTCTGTCTCTGCATGTACAGCAATATGACTGAAGCTGTTGGCTTGACTTTGAAGTAAATCCTTAGAAGTGGCAAGTCCTTAATCAATTCATATTTTGTTCAGTTGCTGTCAGCATTCCTTAGTAGAAAGAAAAAGGTGCTTCAGTTCCATCTCTTAATGATTGGCTGAAAATGGCTCCAAAACCACAAAAAAAATGCATAGCTCATAATCAGCAAGAGCCTCTGTTCATTGTGATGGATGAATGTGGAGATGGAGAGCGGTTGCTCAATATTTTGGAATGTCTCTGTATGCTGGCAAACCCCTCTCTAAGGATCTTCCTTGTTATCAGGCAGCAAGGCATTTCAATTCTTGCTGACTTTTCTAAAACAGTTTTTGCTGTAGTGGTTGGAGCAAAAGAGGGGAAGGCTCCCTTCCCTCAATCTGCTTCCACTGTCACCAATACAACCCAAACCCAATGTGTTTGACCTTTTTTGCAAGATTATACTGCTGATTCCTTTCCAGTTTGCTGTCCACGCGGACCCACAGGGTTTTGGTGGTTTTTTTTGGGGGGGAGGGGTGTTTGGTTTTTTTTGGTTTTGGTTTTGGTTTTTTGTTTGTTTTGGGGTGGTTTTGTTTTTGTTTTTATTTTTTTGTTTTTGTTTTTGTTTTTGTTGCAAAGTTCCATTGGCCTCCAACCTGTCCAGCTGCGTGGAGCTTTTAAATCTAGATGAATTCAGCATCTTTAAATCTCTATAATCCTCGTTTCTCATGTCCTACATGATGATATTAAGCTCCAAATGTTCTGGTATGTTGGCAGATGAAGATCCTACTTCCAGGTTTGAAAGGCAGCATTCATCTTTCTTCGGCGTGCGTCATCTTAATACATATTCAGGCTGATTCTGTGGTTAGGCCTTTTCCTCTGCAAACATAAACATCAGAGAATTGATTTAGCAAAGAGATGACACTGCAACGCTTTGTCTTGATTTTAGCCTCAAAGCACTTCAGTTAAAATGCTTAGCAACAAAGCACATCTCAGCAAAAAAAGGGAAAGACGCTCCCTAATTTTCATTTGTGAAATTGAAAACTCTGGAAAATGAAAAATGATGTAGGAAATAAAGGAGCCCTCAGCAAGACTATGATTTTGTTCTTAAGCACAGCAGGCCCACAGTGAGAGTATAGTGGCAAATATATTGGCTTTGTGGCAATTTTTTGTCTGGGATTTCCTGTTTCATTAGCCCCACAATAAAATGAGTGTCCTCATGATTAAGATTCCCACAGTACTGGCTAACATAAGGGACACTCCTTAGCATGTCCCCCTCAATGCTACATGAACTGTCATTCAGATCACCCACAAAGGCTTTTTTTCCAGAAAGCTCAGAGCTGCACTGAAGGTGGTGACTTATGTCTAGAGCTCATCCACACCCTTCCCATGAGCTGAGTGCTGAGTGTGTCCATCCAGCCATGAAGGAGCCTGTCTTATCACCACCAATGTTATCAATAGCACAGGGACAGGGCCCTCCTGTGATGCCACGACAGCTGCTACTGTGCAAAGAGACGGTGGGAGGACCTGGGTCTGGTCTGCTCTCTTCACAGAGTGAGGCACAGCATCCTAGGGGCACAGGGCTGCCTCCCCAGCACGTTCACCTGGCATGGTGCACACTGAAGGCTTTCCAAGCCTTTAGCTCCTCTTTATTGAGGCTACAGACTAGCTGGGCTTTCACAGCAACAGCAGCTCTTCTATTTCATGCCTAACTCTGTGAAGTGAAAGCCAACACATATAACTGATCGTTCTGCAAAGCAGAAAATGTTTGCAAAAGGGCAAAAGGCTACTCTGGATCAAACCTTACTGTCCTTGGGTTTGTAGCTACTCACCAAGGAAGCCCAGAAACCCAGCTGATGAAGGAGTTGGTGGCACATTAAGTGCTACACAACCTAGAAAACAAAGTGACTTGGTAGAAGAAGGTCTAAACCCAGAAATCAGCTCTCATCATGAAGGTTTATCTTAATTGGAGAGGTCAGTGAGGAAAAAACTTGCCAGATTGCTTCCCACCATCTCTAGCAGTGAGATTGTTGGGACAGAAATCATCAGCAGGGACCTGTCCTGGATTAGTCTCTACGTGGAAATGTAACAGCAACAGTGGAAGTTTTTAGTGCAGAAAAAAAATACTTGGGTTTATGTCTAGACAAATAGAAATACCTTAGACTTTTTGTTTATTTTTTTCTGAATTGTAGAGGATTAAGAAGGACTGGTTTCATGTCATTTTGGAAATAGCAAATCTTGTCAGATCTTATCTAGACTGCTGGCAAAATCTATAATGCTTGCTGTGCTTAATGGGCAATTTAAGAACTTTAAAAGGGGTATAAGTGTTTGAAAACTAATGCTAATCTAATACTGAAGCAAAACTGAGTTAACATTGAACAATTTTCAAGCCTCACTCGCATCTCAGTCCTTAAAAAGTCCTTCAAATTAAAAGAACTTTAATCTCACTATGAAGTAAAATGCACAGGAATTTGCTTCTACAATAAGAAAAGTAATTTTTAACTTTTAAAAGAAAATACCGAGACCTAGAAACGATACAGCAAAGAAATTATGTTATGTCTGATAGGAAGAGCAATCCAAGAGAAGACCCTCAGTACAGTTTAGAACCATGACTAAAATAAGCAAAAGAAATGGAATATGAGAGATATGACAGTGCTTTTCCCTGCTATGCATCCTGCTCTGATGCAAAATTGACGTGATAGATTAAAGTACAATTCAGAACTAATTCCCAACTGCTGAGGAGTTGCTATCTTTACAGCAACTAATATTTTTGTTTCACCTGTTTGCCATGAACCATGACCTTAGCTCTTTCATTACAATCTCTTACATACTCCTTCTCTGTACTAGTGATAATCACCTCCCATCCCAGGAAAAATGGACCCTGTCTTCTTAGGATCATGCAACAGAGGCCAAGGGATAGGTAGCAGTCAAAACACAAAGCAAAACCCCATGTTCTTTGCCCCAGACTGGGTCATGTATTTTTTTGAGTCATTGTGTGAATCAAACTGTGATTTATACTGCTCAAATATCTCACCAATATATAAGAAATTAAACCAAGAAAGTAGCTACAATAGGCCAAAACCAGAACTCCAAGAACAAATTCCTCCAGATTATTCAGATTCCAGTCCCTGAATCATAAACCAAATTCATGGGTTTGGCCCTGGCCCCTGTGCAAACAATGCAGAGGCCCCTCTTCCAGTGAGGTTCAGCTTTTGCCAAAATCTTTAAGGAACAGTATGTCACTTTCTTGAGACTGAGATGAGTGATGAAACGTTCACAAAGGAGCAGCTGACCCACATTGCTCAAGAGGAGCACTGTCCCTGGAGAAGATGAGCAAAGGAACGACATTGCATTTTGGATAAGAAATTTCATCAAGAAATTTGCCAAGTTCTTTGGCTCACACGAATCAGAATCTGTCCCTGGCCCTGACCTGGCCACCAAACCCACATTCTGACATATATTTAATTCAGTGCTGCCCACTGATCCTACCTTTATACAACACATTTATATTGTTTCTGGTTAAGCTATGGGAACATAACTCTGCTATTTCTTTCCCTTGTATATAAGGTAACAAACAAGGAGGACGGCAAAAAGAGGCAGAAATATATTCTGGCTATAAATAGAACTCCTTAATTGCTTAGCACGCTTCAATTATTTCATTGCACAATTACAGTTGTCAGTTCTTCACTCCAAAGAATCCTTCTTAACTGCTAATCCAGAACTATGATTTAAACAACGCAGCATTAGGAATTTCTGTGTGCAGCAAAACACAACCAATTATAATCAACACTGGCGAATTCTAATTTGACATTAGACGTAATTAACTACATGAGAAATTACCCTTATAATAATATTCAACAGGAAGCAAAGGCATCTTCAGTAACTCATGCTCCCTATTAGGTGTAGTCACAAAGTTCCTGTCGGCTTCTCAATTAACTACATGACACAGAGGCCCAGGATTTTTGGGAAGTCCAGGTACCTGTGGTACTAAATTCTTCCAAGTAAAAGACTTCTTCTGTCATCTCCTACTGCTGCACAGCCTAAGAGGATCCAGAAAATTCCTAGAATCCTAGTGGAAGACTGAAGACAGCCTATGGCACAAAATAGACCTTTTATTTTGGACTCCTAAGTCCTTGACATGAAAGAGAAAGGTTAATTCAAGTATGCTCTTGAAGTTCTGGCAACCTTTCAGCTTAACATCAGGAACTGAATGTTCTCTTCAGTTTTGAAAATTCTTCTCCAATTTTAAGGCCATCTTCTCTCTTGCTTTGCTTTCGACAGAATGGTTTCATCTTGGTTCTCTCTGCCTGAGGATATGGTACTCAGAGGCATCTTGTCAGAGCAGCTTAACAAATGGCAGTTTCTCAGCCTGGGTTGCTAAACGAGGAAATTGATTTTGTGGAGCAAATAGTCTCTCCTGTATCCAGGTCTGCTCCCTGTTGCAATATTATCTATCCTTGCTATAGCAGCTTTGGGTTAGAGGTCTTATTTTAGGTGAAAAATGTAGCATGAAATAGGAACTGTTCGATTGGCTCATTAAGCTTTGAAAAGTCAGACAGCCCAAACCAAAGCCAATGGGTATTGCTGTACTTTGTGGGTTACCCCAGGCAAAACCAGAATAAGATGGAGAATTACATTCGACAAAGCAACAAAGAGGGAAGGAGAAGGGATGCAAGTGGCAGTAGTGAAACCTGATACGCCAAATTTCGCAATTGTCCTTGCTTCAAAGAGTTGAGTGTGACAGAGAAAATCACTCCCATGTGGCAAGTCTGGTGACAGTGACTCTCAGTAACACAGAGACATTTTTTTGAATTTCATTAAATCCACTGTAGTTCTTGGCAGCCTCCGCTTTTGTACACCATGGATAATTGTATTTCTTCACACTTGGATTCTATAGCTTGAAGGATATTGTCAGAAACCTTCAGGATGAAATCCTGGGCCCAATGAGGTTAATTAAAGTTGAGCCATTTGGTTTAGGAGAGCCAGAGTTCATATTTATAATCTTCTCATTTTCTGTTATCATGCATTCTTTTTCAAACTTTCCATTTTCCATTTAGAAAGTGCTCTCAGGATAACAAAGCAAACATCCCGTGGATATAGAAACCTGACAAGGAATGAGCCTCTTGTGCTAAAAGCAATCCAGACCACTAAATTTTTCATTAATTAGTATTTCTCAGAAAGTTTCTGATTAGCCTCCCAGCTGTTTCCAACACTTCAGCCTGAAACAGCCCAATAAATACAAAAACAAGTTTTCACATTTTTAAAAGCTAATGGCTCACAGCTTCTAGCTTTTGCATAGGCCAAGACGACCAGAAATAATCTGGGCAAAAAATGAGCAAGGAAAGCAAAGGCAAGTTCCATGAGGAACTGCTTCAGAAACCACAAATGACAAAAAATAAGATAAAAATTGAAGTGCTGTAAAGCTGTGCCCATCACTTCTTGATGAAAGACTGCTTTTTACTGGCAGTACTAATTTTTCTAAGGTTAAAATACTGTTAGTACCATATATATATCCTATATATATATATCCATATGATATCTTCAGTGTGGCTACTAAAGATAAAAGATAATTTATGATCCAAAAAGCATTTTGGACTCAGATAATTCACTGGTAAGCAGACATGCCGTTCTGTAAGAACAAATGTAATAAAAAAAAACACTGTCAGAAGCTGTAAAAAAACATGTGACATCATATTGCACCTCTAAAATGAAGTCTCTGTGTTAATTTTACTCACAATATTGTTATTTGTAATCAGGGCCAAGGAGAAAATGCATCACAAACAAGCTCATTCTTTGGTCCAAAAGTAAGGCCCGTTCCCTGACCTTGCCTTCTTTAATAAATACACAGCAACATTCACATTTAAAATAACAAATTAACAGGACACTTCACTGCACACACTTCCATCCCCGGGGAGAAGAAGAGAGTACAAACAACATGTGACAGATGTTAATCACATAACTTAATGCACTATTGGAAGTGGGTCAGCAACAGCAATGAAGAGCAGCCCATTGGAACCATAAAAGGATGGAATAGAATTAGAGTAAATTATGAAGACCTGTAATACAATTGAAATGTGAAAAATTAATTTGGTTTTTTTCTGATTCATGAGAAAGTTTGTTTTGAACACGTGTTTGCAGTGAAGGTAGCCTCTCTTATCCGGACAGCTAGTGTGAAGATCAATATTTAACTTTGGAGATGGCAATTAACTAGACATATCTCACATGGAGATGTGGTTAAAATCAATTGGAGAGGGGAAAGCAGACAAGAAATTAATTGATCTTCTTAATTGCATTTTTTCAAACGAATGCCCTTTGTATGGTCATTTTCATAAAGTCACAGACCAGAGTCAGGCAGTACCATTCCACAGGATAAGGAAGACCTTAACAAAGATACATCTAACTTTCTGTAATGATGATTTACAGTTATTTTGCTCCTCACTAATTCAGCATTCAAGAGACAGGAGTTCATGCTTGCTCTCTACAAAAAACCTCATAAGCAACACTAAACCCCTGTGCTAAGGTATTAACAACAGAGTACGGTAGGGAGGATTAGAAGGATGGTGTTTTTATGTCAAGTAATTTTGATCAGAGTAGAATTCTAGGCAGCACACTTTATACTTGCTAATCTCATCTCCATGATTGCCACTACATTGAGATAACTTTGACTTTTGCTCCACTGATTCACTTGAATTTTAATTTCAGGTATCAATCTTGCTTCAGGGACACTGTGCTGCTTTTTTGCAGTGAGGATAAAATTCAATCTGTCTGTAAAAGACTGGATAAAATATTTTCTTCTCTTTCATCTATTTGCTTTGCCTCCTAAATATAAGTTTGCTGAGCAAGAACTGCTTCTATGTATTAAACTAATGCCTAGAATAACATGACCAGGATTTTGACCAGGGCCTCAGACAACTGCAACAGAAATAAGAAACAACCATAATAAGTTCTTTGGAAGAGCCCTTCCTTTTGCAATCTGTCCTGAAGGGAAAGGATTGTGCAATTAGAATGACATTTTATCCCTTATTTCTGTAGAGAGGAAAAAGAAGTGAATATTGACAGAAGCATTGGCCTCCTAAACTAGTTTTGATCTGACTGCAATTTCTCAGAGTGTGTACAGCACTAATATTACAAGGTAGAGATAAGTAAATTCCTGTGAAATTTGACCAAATAAAAATTACAATTGTTCCAAAGTTCTTCAAACAAAGAGGAAAAAAAAAAGGGCAATAACCAGGTCTAATTGCTAGAGGACTAAAAAAGAACAATCTAAATATATCAATTCAATGATGAAATACAAAAAGACAAGTGCAGAACTTAGGAAATTAGGAATGCAATTTAGAAACTCTTTTGTTTGGAGGATCAATCAACCAGAAACTTAATAAACAAATGATTCTTTCCTCATCCAGTGTCCCTTTAATTAATATGTATACAACTTCTGTATCTGGAGCTCAAGAAAAAGAAAGTAGATGACAGTAGAGGTATTCTGTTGCTGATTCCTGCTTTGGTGAAAAGTACAACCATTTGCAACCACATGCCTAAACCCTTTTTCTCACAGTAATTCCTGCAGCTATAGGCTATGTGCTGTGTCTTTTCCTCCACACACTCAAAGTACCATTATTTAGGAACAGTTTGACACTCACACTGAAAATATGAGCAACAAAAACATGAGGGGAACAACGCACCATAGAATAATTTAAGGCCAAGAGACCTGTGGAGGTCATCTGGTCCAACCTTCTGCTCAAAACACAGTTGATGTTGGCACTGTTTAAACTGCTTCAGTTTATCAATACCTCTTTTACAAAGAAGGGCTCCAAGCAGGACACAGAGCCTCAGATGTTGCTGCACAAGAGCCAAGCTAAGGGCAAGTACTTCCCAATGTAATATCCAAGCAACTTTCCTAGGACTTTAAATTTGAAGACCTTTAAACAAGGGTTTAATTTTGCAAAAGGCTAAAATGCATTGAAGCAGGGCTGTCCACAAGGGTCCATGCAGTCCTGCCTTGGAGACACTTTCAAAATATGTCCATCAGGACATCTGGGCACAGCTCCCTGTCTTCCCAAAGGAAAAGGTCTCTGAGGGGATAAGACAACTGAGGGATTTTATCAGAGAATTGTTTACACAATCAACATTTTTAGTCTAAGAGTTGCAATGCTGCAAAGTGTGCGCAGGTCTCAGACCTTGTGGGAGGCAAACCAGGTGCTCATTGTTCCAAAAAGCAGATGCCTTCCCACAGCCACTTTAGGGTGGCAGCTGCTTCCCACTTCCCAGCCATATTTGAAGTGCCAGCCCTCCAAAAGCAGGGAATGTGGTAAGCCATGAAAAGGAAACAGCGCTGCTTGGGTTGGCTACACAGCAAGCGAGTCCATGTTTTGCTGGAATGGTTTTGAAAGATTAAGCAACAAAAGAGGTCTGGGAGAGGGAGATTTGGGGGGAGTGGAAGGGAAAAAATAGTGGTTCATCTTGTAAAATTACCAATTGTTTTAGACAGCTTTTCACTACCAGAGCAGTTGCTGGTCTTCCCCAGAGTAAACATGGTGAGACTGATTTCAGCTTTGAGCCTGAACAGAGCTGAATGTGGTGGGATCTCCCACACAGGCTGCCACGTGGAGAAGAGAGGAACTGTGCCACAATGGCACTTGTTCTGCTAGAAGAGCTCTTGCAGGAGGGTGGCCCATCAAAAAAAGCCCCATTTTGTTTGTTACACTGTCTAAGTATCAAAATAAAGCATTTAAGGATTCCTTCTACCTTCAGGACTTTATGCTTCATGGCCTAGAATCAAAACTACTTTGACTAAATGCATTATAACAGGTAGTGAAGATGAAGAAAACTTCATTTTGAAAGTGAGTCCCCAGGCTCTCCTGCCATGACATGGTTAAGTATTCACTACAGAGCTGTTTATATCATTTAAATCTTTGGTGTATTTTATTTTGTGTCACAGCTTTGGAGTAGATTGAAACTACTCATATTAGTCTTGGTAACTATTAAGAAAAATGTCAAAACAAAATGTGCTGGAATTCAAGAGGGATTATAAATACACAGAGGGATAAGATAGGAACTAGTTTAAGCTTTAACTATCATATATCAAAAGCTATTTTCTAGTGGGTTTGAAATACGCTACTTTTTTTATTTTATTTTTACTCTTTTTTTTTAGTCCAGTATTGAGACTAGGAAAGTGTCAGAGTGTAGAAACAGCTCAGGTTATTTAGTGTAAATTCTCTACAAGGTTCATAAAGGAAGAGAATGCATCCACTAGCAAAAAGCCTGAACCCAAAACCTCAGAGGATAACAGGCTGAATTCTGGAGAGCAGGTATAAAATTTAAAACAAAATTTGTATCCAAGCATAGCACTAACACTGCAAATCCTTCCTCAAAGGGAAGGATTTTTAATGTATTGTGTGCCAAATCCCTCATCTGCCAGTATCAGTGGATGCAAGCTGTCAAATGCCAAGTTTAGAAGTTGTTAAACTATTATAATTCAAAACTTAAAATATTGTCTTTCTTGAGATTGTGTGAGAAGGTGCTTTAGAGCCTCTGGGCTGATGTGTGATTTTTCTTCTTGTCTTCACCTACACGAATCCTAGACAAAACACAGCTCCCATGCAAACTTCCCAGAGTAAAAAATCCCTGAAAAGATTGTTACTGGCTCCAACACTTCGGGTTATGTTATGAGAGAGACTGAATCTCTTGCAATAAAGCCCAATACAGTCTTGCAATAAAGCACATTTTCATGCCTTTAGCAGGGTAATCTCATAAATCGTTTTCTTTAAAAAGACATCCAAAAGAAAACCCCTGTGGGAGACTAATTGTGATTCTAGATGAGTAATTTGGAAGAAGGGGGTCTTAATGGTGAGCAAAACATTCCAAGAGATTATGATAGCCTCAATTCCCCCCTAAATTAATGGCAAGAAAAGACTCACCCAAGAAGAAATAACTTCTATTGTTATTTCACTCTATGCTAAAGAAGCAATTTAGGATGAAATAATGTGGTTCTAGAAGACAACGACCATTTTTACTGATTCAGATATTTCAGTTGCAAAAGATACCATCCTCTGTCTTACTCTGGCATTCTTATGAGTGGTGTTGGCAGAGTCTTCAGTAAGTGGTTTTCTGTCAACAATCTCAAGCAGTTCAAGAAAAAATGCTCAGAAAAGAAATAAAGTTAGAGATTGGAGAGAGAAAAAAAGACTGTGAGAGTTCAACATGGAAATAATCTGGAAAACAACCTCAAAACGATATGTCTGAGGTGACAGCAGGGGATTTATTCATAGGTCTTGACTCTCTGTTTGCAGCAAGAAATCGTGGTGGGAGGGATTGATAAAGTAAGGGGCAAACTGAGCTGGGAATCGTGAACTTGGTTGTAAAAACATGTCATGGTTATGCTTGAGCACATTCAAATCTCTTCTGCTCTCAAAACAGCAAAAAATTTGTGGAAACAATGATAATATGTTTTTATTGAACGTGCCAGTTCATAAGAACCCATGTGAACCATGTTTCTCATTTTACATATTAGCAGGCAATATTTCTACCATATTTTAAGCATTTTCTTTTTGCCTCAAATATTGTGTAAATTTACTGACCACCTAATAACGAGTACTCCCTGAGCTGACTTTGCTAGGTGTTGTGAGCAATTCTCTTTCCTTTCTCTTATCACATAATCCTCTTTCTTATTATATATGAAAATATTTGTTCTTAAGAATTATTTTCCAATTCCCCCTCAAAAAAAGAAAAGATCCAGAGAATTGTCTGCAGCTCAGGTAGGTCAAATTGCTGTAACTTTAAACAAACTAGCTCCAGTATGATAAATATAAATATTTGGCAGAAAAGAATCATCAGTAGTGCCTGCACATTCATTCTCACCCAAAGCTTACAAATGGAGGAACCATGAAATAAAAATAATGCACTTTTTGAATATGCTTCAAGTTAAAAGAAAAAAATAAATAAAAATAAGTGGCTGTTCTATGACAACAATTAATGCCATACAAACTTACCCACACAGCCTAGATGAAGGCACTAGTCCAGGTTTATGAAAGCATCTGAATTGGCAATCTAATGCATCATAAAGCAACAGGACTTTGGAAATAAAGACATAAGTACAGGACTTCTCCACCATTCTGTCTAATTGTCTGACATTAAAGAAACAAGAGATCAGCTCTATTCTGAGGTTGACTAGTTTCCCTTTTCATGAAATGAAGCTTCCACAAGTTTTCTTCGTAAATCAGAACACCATGGAAACACAGAGCAGCATTTAGGAAAAACTAGCAATTGTATCCCATCAGATTTATGATCACTACCAACCCCACCAGACTGCTTTCTTGTCTTTGATCTTGTTTTCTCCAAAAATATTGAGTATTTTTTCTCTTTCCTCCACTATATGCTCTGGGGACAGAAGCTCCTCTACTGAATCCAAAACACCTCACAATATATCACTTAATAGCTGTAAAATCCAATTAGGAGTCCAAATTCTCCTAATCTCACTTATGTGACAAATCCCGGTGGCTTCTGTAGGTCTGTCAATGTGACTGCGAATTGAACACGCTCTGAAGCCACACCAGACTTTTAGTTCTACACAAGAGTATTTCTTGACCAGTTTTCTGTATCTGTAGGTACTCTTTACTGGCTCATGCTGTGTTTTAACTCATGCAAAGCCCTTGATTCAAGTCACTGAGTCAAATTCTGCAGAAGAAATTAAAGGCTACCAGCACTAGAGTGAAAAGATACACAGCACACTCACAGGAGAAGCCCTTCAAAAGGAGAGCTCAAGTTTGTGTGGCCTTTGTTCCATTCAACCCTGAAATTTGTCTTGAATCCTGACCTGCAGAGTCCTTGTTCAGTTTCCATATCTGAGTCCAACTTTTGCTCATCTGGAAAGTAGCCTCATTTTCTACAAGGTGTTGGATCCCCACTCCTTGGAATGCAGAAGAGTTACTAGTGAAACACACAGAAGGCTTGTCAATGAAAACAATGCATAATGTGGCTTTACATTTTTTAATGAACTTAATAATGAAAAATTATACAATACCAGTTTAAAATGTACTGTTTGGCTAACTGCTGCTGACCTTTTATCTTTTCTTCTGCAGGGAGACTTTACTGACCATCTCCATGGAGAAGCTGAATGACAGAGATAAGAATCACATAACTAAAAAGCAAATGTCTAGACTTTGGCCCCAATTTGTTTTATTTTAATACAGTTATTGCATAATTGCTTGCAAGTATCTTTTCAGTTCTCACAGCTCTAAGATTTGTATCACCCTGGTTAGCTGGCATTCACAACACACACAATGCTCATAAAAACTGATAGCAATATGAACAAAAAAAATGCTGGGGGGAAAGATGATTTGAAGACACTGATACTATTGATTAATACCTCTGTACTGATACCCTAGTATTCAAGAAATATGCAAATTTTGCACAGCTAGGAAATGGCAGGTTTATTTTTAAAGCAATAATAGTTTCTGTAAGGGGACTGAAAGCTCTTCTTTCTCACAGCTCACAAGTGAGCTCCTTTACACAGATCCCAAGTGGGGAGTAGTACAGTCTAGTGATGCTGAACAAAGTGTACTTTCCCTCCTTTCCAGATACAAGGTATTTGCTGCCCTTCATCCTCTCTACCTGCTGATATGAAAAGAACTGGCTGCTTTTCAGTTCATGCAGAAGTACTGACTCTTTGGATGTTAGACATGGAGTGTGTGCACCTTGGACTCTCTTGGAAGAGCGGGATGCCCGAGGCTTTCTGAGCAAATCCCTCTGGGGACTTGTGTTTGAATGCGTAACAAACTGTTCTGAAGATAAGCCTGCAAATAAACAACTTGAATCTTTTGGCACCAGCAATGGCAGAGTGTGCTTAGTATGGCCTTTTGAAGGCAGGAGAATTTCTCCACGATGGGCTTTTGATCAAATCTTGTAACTGTAATGGGCAAAGTAAAACCATTTAACCTGTTATTTTAGACTAATGCTACAGGATTCCAGCTTTCACCTATGTCCATTTATGACATAATTTATTCAGCTGAAAGCCATCGGGGTGAAATTAATTTTAGAAAAATCTAATAAAGTTACAATCACGTGTTTAACCAAGCTCAGATGTCCTAATGGCAATAAAATAAAATAAAAATGTGCTGTGATTGAAAAGCTCTGCTATAATTTTAAGAACACCAGAGTGGGGAAATCTGAGATGCATCTCCCACAGCTGCAGGAGCTCAGCTCTATTACACACGTGACAAGGGAGCACAACTCCCACTGAATTTAACTGAGCTACATTTTCCATCTCTGTCTGCGATAGGTCAGATTCCCGACTGGTATAAATCAACCAATTCCATTAAAGTCCACGACAAGCTGGACTGATTTACACCAGAAGAATACTTGGTCTGACCTCTTTCCTGTCCTGCAGCAATTGCATGACCAACTTATAACAGCTCTTGGAAACCAGTTGCCTTTGTGCCTTCAGCTTCTAGGCAGCTGTGGGGTCCCTCTGCCCATGGAGGCAGTGGAGCAACAGGTCTCCTTGGAAGGGGACTAGAGGCAATTTGGGGCCCAGGTGTCTCTGCTCAGACCCAAGAGAAGACCCTGTTCTCCTGTGCAGAGTATAGGAGCTCCTCATCAAAGAGCAAAGGCACTGCAGGACTAAACAAACAAACATATGATACCCTACACTCTCTCTACAGCTCTGTTTTCTGGTATTCACATAAACAAATGGCTGCAAGAAAAGTGAAGCCATCTTTGCCACTTACAGTTTGCAGCTCCATAAATACAGTGCAGAGCCATTTGTAATGCACAAGCTGTTTTGGGTAATGAATCATTAATTGACAAAGTAAACACAGCATTATTGTAAGTATGCTGGAAATGTTTTTGCTCATGTTCAGCATCCTTTGGGAACTTCTTGTACTTTGCTCAAGATTGCATCTCAGGAGGATTTTTTTTTCCCCCCTTTAAAAAAATTGGAAAAAACCAGTCATTTATTTTGAAAGCTACACTTTATTGTGTAGCTACTAGAAAGGAGAATGCTGTCCCTTTCCCTTCTTTCCTGCTTCTTTCACATAAAGAGCAAACAGCAGCATTACCATCAGAAATGCCACCACAATTGATTCCATCTCTCTGAGCATGAGTCACGGCCACTGGCAATGTTTGATGGGACCTCACATCTCTTGACATCACACGGGGATGAAGGGGATGCTGAGAGGGCTGCACTGTAAATGTGAACACCAAAAGCCTGATAATATGACCCTGGCTCCACTTTGAAGGCAGCCTTTTCTTGTTACTTGAATAAGTTTTACACGTGAGCGACAGATAGGCTCATCCCCAGCCACCTTTCGTGCTCTGATACCACAAAAGGAAGTTTATACGTGCAACAAATCAATGGTAAGAAAAAATACTCATGGTGTGACCAATATCTTCATGACCATACCCTACAGAGGCATCTTTTACTGGCCATGTTCATCCTGCTCTTTCCCCCAGCAGTCCCCAGTGTTTGTTTGGCTGCTACCTGAGGTATGTGTTTGCAGATGTATCGTGATACACCAAAGCATATCACAAGCTGCCTCTGCTCTTGACATGGCCCTCTCCTGCTGCCAAAAAAACCTTTGGAGCTATGACATTGAAGGTTTTATGGGGAGGCAAGGAAAAACAGAAAGGAAATTAAGCCCAAGCAATCTTCCTCAGAACGTGTCACACAATTTTAAGTGCTATTTTTCATCACAGGGGGGTGTTTAACTGAAGGGCTGGAAGATGAGAGAGGGGAGAGAAGGGAAGCAGGGTTTTGTTTTTGTGAAATTGCCTAATCAATCTCTCTCTTTCAGCTTGCAGATCAACATTCTTCACAACTGCCCTGCAGTATCCGGCTCTAAGGGCAGGGGGAGTTCCCTTGAAACAAGAAGTACTATTCTATTATTAGTACATTTCAGAAATATAATGCTTAGTAATATCTAAGTGATAAAGAGGATCAGGGCTGAAATTTTTTTTATACCGTGAAATAAAAATTATTTTCTGTAAAACAGATTTCCCCTTTTATGTGGGAACGTGACAAGTGAGTTTTAAAAATCCACCTGAATTTGCTTATATCCTCTTACAACTCATATTGCATGTTTTTAATGTGATAGACTGATCAGATGCAGTCATTTTAAAGTATCTGTCAGAACTTCCTTTGTTGCATGATTTTTTTTTACTTTTTTAAGATTAATTGAACTGTTTTTATTTAAAGCATTGTACTTTCAGCAGGAATGCAATGAATTGCAAAACGTTTTTAGAAATAATTTTGACATTTACAAAAATCTTATTAGAATACCTACAGTGGAAAAAAAAATACACTCCTTTCTTACAAACCATTACACTGCTATTCTCTTTTTGTGAAACTTTTAAAAGTTAAAATTTGTATCTCCATGCTGGAGATTTAAACTTTATTACCAGTCCAAGTTAAAAACCTATCACTTTGAAAAATATCTCACTTACTGTATGGGATTGTCACAAGGGAGCTTAAAACCCTAAAGCAATACTGAAGCAAAAAGCAGCAAATCACATACTAGTTTTCAATTTAGCAGAAACTTCTTTATAATTTTGCTGTTTCTAGTAAAAAGTATGCTTCTGGGTTAGGTTAATTTTTATGCTGAATAAAAATGAGCAAAAACTAAAATCAATCTGACTTTTGTAGAACCTCACTATTTAGGGTTGTATTCTATAAAAATTGGAGGACTATAGTGTGTTGCATTGCATTATATTGTAATGGGTGATATTTTACACGAAGTTTCATAAAATCTGGTAGTTGTGCAGGCTTCAAAAACATGTTTACTAAAACTTCAGGAAAGAGCCTTGAGAGAACAGGGTTATTATACACAATAAGACCTCCCAATTCTTCATGTTGTATGCATCAACCAAACTGTATATACTATATATCACCCTACTTAAATAAACACAGCCTTTTTGTAAACAAAGAGCCTAGCACTTTGTAGTTTTCCCTATTCTTAGGAGATCTCTTGAATAAAACTGCTCTTAGATTTCTTTTGATTTTGTTGATTTTTTTGCTTTCTTACAAATACCTGCATATTGTGACTAAAGAGTCATGTATTTATTTGTATTATTATAGCCTTTTAACAGAGGCCAAAAATCTATAGGCCTATTTCATGGCTTAAAATTTGCGGAGCTGCTTAATTTTGAAGAATATGCACCTAAACTAGTATCTGAAACCATATTAATTTTATAATCACAGTGAAGGCAAACCAGACATCAATTTGGGATGCTGTGTTTCCAGGTCTTGCAAAGAGCTGAGTTCGTGTTGTCTGTCCAGAAAAGCAGAATTAAGAGAATTTTTCCACATAAGCACTAGTCACTGAAACACTTTAAAAGTGCAGGTATCCCACCTTGTGTTCCTCATGCTGTGAAGGTATGACACATTCTTCTCATTCTTTAGGGATATCTGCTTCATCAGCACATCAAATAATATTTGTTTATTTGTTCAATATTTAATATAGCAAGCCTGGGAATAAAATGGGAAATTCAAATCTCTAAAACTTCATTAGAAGAGAGGCAAAACGGAAATGGAAACAACAGTTGTGTTAAACAACTCTTCCTGTTAAAATTCTATCTAACTCTATCTGTTAAAACATATTTAGTCCAAACGACTGCCGCCACGCTCTGTCTTATTACCTCCTCCTCAAATACCACGGGTGCTTTTCTCTGATGTTTCTGACAGACACAACAGAAGGCTTGCACTAAAAGCAGCCTACAGAGAAAAAGTATAACCTAAAAACGTTAGAGTTGCTACTTCAGTGCTAACAAGAGGCAAATCTAAGTTGTATTCACGTGAAGCTTGTAAACAGGAGTACCTGCTCCTCTGGGTGAACAGCCCAGACACAGCACTGTCAGCAGTGCATCTGCACCAGGAATGGATACAGCAGGCTTCCTTAATGACAACAGAGTTTAAAATTGTGCATTATCAGTTCTTTGCACTCAGAATCAGCATAGCAGAAGCCTAAGAGCTAATGTCCATAATTTTAAAGGTAATTTCAGAAAATAATTGAAGTGTTAAAGGGCAGTTCACTGTTCATGAAGATTCACCAGCAGTATTTGTTCTTTGCTGAAAGATTTGTTCTTTGCTGAAATACACATTTGCCTTTCTCTTTGGTTGGTTCTTGGGGGAGGTTATTGTCTGGGTTTTGGGTTGCTTGATTTTCTTTTTTAAGTGAAGTCTGAATTTTCTATAGAAAAATTACCTAACCAGTTACCTAAATAGTGCTGGCAGCTATACCACTGAGATACAGAAAACAACTACAGACAGACCTTCATTATTTCTTCTTGTGTTAAAAACTAGGAACGTTTCAATAAGAATTCCCTTACTGGGCTTCCCATCCATCTCTTACTTAGGGACATTTAACACACACTCCAAAGAACAACCTGATTATCAAATCTCTGCAGGGATCCAGGGCCGTCTACTCAGACACCCTCTGGAGCCCCAGTTCTGCTCACTAGGATATATCACTGCCATGGAGCCATGCTATCAAAATATCCCCTCAACTTTACCTTTCACAGGTATTTTCCTTGAGATTGTTAAATAGGGAAGTATTTACTTCCCTTCAGAGCCACCACAGGCCAGGAAAGAGTTACAAGAATGCTCTCTTTGCCTGTAAGAAAAATAAATTATTTGGGATTACTTTTAGCATAGAATCGGTTCCAGTAGATTGACTCCAAAAATAGGAGGTAGCTGCAGCTGGCCTGCTCCTTCCTCTCAGTTTGTCCCTGAACCAGAAAACCTGCAACCAGGAGCAGTAATACAGCATTCAACCCTTCTGAAAAGGTGCTGAGCACAGCACAGCTGTGCTGTGCTAAGGACTCACCCAAAAATCGCCTGAAACACAGAGTGAAGGATGCACAAGCTCCATCACTCAGACCTACGAGATCAGAAGCACCTGCAGCTTTGCAGATGTTTGAGCAGAGCAGCAGTGCTGGGCAAGAGGAATTTTGTGGATGTTCACAAGCTTCTCAAAATCGGATGAAACTGAAGACTGAATCTTCCCTGTCCTGACTTTTAAAGAAAGCCTGGGTTAAGATGTTCTACCCCTGCCATGTCATAGGAAAAGTTCTAGACCTCAGTCTGCAGAGTTTCTTAGAAGTTATAACATTTTCTCAGAGTACCTTAGCGATAGAAAGCACTCCTGGTGCACTGACCAAAGAACACAGAAACTCACTAAAACAAAGACATTACTTTTTTCCTTGTGTGAAAATGGGGAGAGCTTGGAAGAGAGATGTGCAGACTCTGTTGCTCAGGCAGCTCACAGAAAATAGAATTTCTGCCCTGGAATCGGCATTCAGCACTTACAGGAACATAACAATACACAACAATGACAAAGACATTCAAATTATTGTACAGCAGTAAAAATAATTGTGGAAAGTACAAGGCTGGTTAACATTTGGCAACAGTAAATTAATGTTATTGTTTTAATTAGTTTCCTTTTCAGTTCATGAGCTGACTTCATAAAACTGTTACTCTGTTTTGATAGACAAAAACATTCACAAATGGTCACATTCTGCAAAAGCAACAGAACATTAAAAGTCTTTTCTCTTAAAAAAGATGGGTTTATTCATCTAGCTATAAACCAGCATATTAGTTTAAAAATAACCTAGGAAACTATGTCTTTCTGAATTGTGATTTTGCCAACACAAAGAAATAGCTCATATATTTATCTATCATTACAGCCTGGTTATGGGAACTAGTAAAAGGAATGCAATGATAGGAACATTAACCTTTAACAATGGTTGAGCTATAAGCCTTCTTGTTCCAAGAGTCCAGTTGCACAATGGGCCTTTTTATGATACTTTAAAATGTCTTTTCTGATAGCAGTGTTTATAGAATTAGCTTGAGATGACATCTTCTTTTCTATTTCTCAGGGCCCTAGTAAAGCAGGGGAAAGAATGCCTCTGCACAGGGAAATCTAGACAGGGGCAAGCTCCGTGACTATCAGAGAAATGAGTAGTCCAGAAGTTTTGTCAGGATTTCCACTGAGCAGGTCAGCATTCCCTGCCATCTCCTCTCTAAACACAAACACTCACTGCAGAACATTTGCTTCCCCACTCCTTGGGGCACAGAGGAGCTCAGATATTTTCCCATCCCACTTCCCACTGCATTTTCCCCATTTGGTTCTTCATGAACCTTGCCCTTCACACTTTTACCTCGCTTCCTTTCCACGCCTACTAAGAATTACACAGCAAGCTCTGATGAGCCATCTTCATACTCCATCCACACTCTCTATATACTACATACCTGTTGTCACAGGTGAAGAACTCGTTGTTGAAGTAACAGTGCTTCATTTCCAAAAGGCTGAGTTGTAACCACTTCAGAAGAAGAAAGATCTCTACTTGTTGCAATGGGAAATGAAGTAATTTGCATGAAGTTAAACAAAAGAAATGGTATCTGTGATGCCAATTAAAAAATTGTTTGCATGTAGGACCATTTGCATTCAGAAAAGTAAAACAAACAAATTTGAAGACATGTAAATTTTTCACATTTAGGCAGGTCTCATGACTGTATTTACGTATGAAGGCACATTTCNATTCAGAAAAGTAAAACAAACAAATTTGAAGACATGTAAATTTTTCACATTTAGGCAGGTCTCATGACTATTTACACATGAGGGTACATTTGAGGTTAATTGCAAAAGTTTTCTTTTCCTTTTTTAATGTTTTTCTGTCGTAGGATTTAGCTGGGAAAACCTGATGTGTTCAAAGTTAGATAGGATTCATCTATCTACCATATGAGTCAGTAAAACTAAATGCTGGTTTTCAAATTAGCTATAAAATATTGCCTGCAAAAAAAATTTCTCATTTTCGGCCCTGAAGACAGAACTTCTTTACCAAGTTACCAATGCAGAGCTCAATAAAGCAGAGAAGGTATGACACCTACATTTGTTTTAGTTCAGAACTGTGCTGCAGTTTTGAGTTAAAGTCCCCAGTCATGGCCACTTGCTGGGTATTAGTTGCATTCACAGAGTAATTTCACCACACATGGACTAAATTCCTCAGGAGGAAACTGAATNTGGCCACTTGCTGGGTATTAGTTGGATTCATAGAGCTATTTCACCACACATGGTGAAAATAACTCTATGAATCCAATGTTTGGTGGATTCATAGAGTCATTTTCACCACGTTCAGGAGGAAACTGAACGTGGTTCCAGATGTGCACCAAATGTATGCCAGCTTCTCCCAGGGACACAGGCCCTGGAGGAGATTGATCCTGGGAACAGCTTCAAGTGGAGCTGAGCTGCTTTCTGCATAAAATTTTAAGAGGCTCTTCTTGCTTAGAAATCAAAATTTTATACAAAACAACACCAACATGCTGGAGAGCTTTTTTCTCAGGAGCAAGTCTCTAACAAAAGGGGGCTAATTACCTTGATTACAGACAGTCATTGAGTCTGTGGACTTGTATTACTGACAATCATAAACCTTACCAAATGGTGTTATAAAAAACAAATCATGGTTTTTTATATAATACAGTAGCTAATATTCTAGGATTAATTTACTATACTCAGAGTTGCTAACTGGGAGCAGAGATAGATGTTTACAAATCCAGAAAAAAAACACATTATATCTTGGATTTTGTCTTTAATTCTGTGACTTTTGTACTAGATATGCAAGCCAAGAAATGTCAAGCAGAAACACAAATTCCCTTTAAATGTCACTGTGCTTTCACTGGTAATATCTCAAATAAGTTGTATTTAGAAAAATAAATTATAAAATTATGTTCTACTTCTGCACACCCCAGGGTCTCTTGTCCTCTTATTGGATTCAGCTGGCATGGCTTGGAATTTCTCACAGGAAGTCAGCTTTTGAAATAAACCGCGTCTCAAGTATTTCTTGAATTTTTGGCATCAAACACCATCTCTTTTGGTACTGTATTAAATTCTACCAGGGGACATTTGACTACCTACTGGTATTTTACCTAATTTGTATATTAAGGTTCATATTTGATCTGGATTGAAAGTGTGTCCACACTCCTGATATGATTCTAAAAAAAATTCACATAGTTGCCTGTTTAGAACCTGTTGAGCAAGTCACCAGAAAATCTGCCCAGCTGTCAAGATGATTTCTGCCTGTCAGCATTTTAAACACATCCTAAGATAAAAACACACTACAATTACTGAGCATAATAGCAATACACATTAACAGACAGTAAAACATTACTATATTTCAAGTTTTTCCTCCATGCAAATTTGTTTTAACAAATTTTAAAAAAGAAAAACCTATTCACTTTAATATCATTTATGTTTCTTCTTGGGGACACAAGGATACAGAACAGTCACCTAAGACTGTTCATCATTTGGTTTATGCATGCTGCAAGTTTGCTGCATTAACAAAGCATCAAACTACACAAAATAACCAAACTATGCATCAGAATCTTTCCTGCTGGTTGGTTTTGGCCATAGCTATGCTTTAAGTCTTCTGAAAGAGAAGAAAATCTGCTGTGTTTATCAACTGTGGCTATTTGCTGTGGCAGCAATACCTTTTTGAGCACAGTCCTGATTCTACATCTATGTATTGGTGATATATATTTTTATTTCTCAGTGGTTTCTTATCTCATTAATGGAATAATATGGGATCTCTCTAATGTGCAAAATTATAGTTCATATGTGTAGATGCTCAATCCAAATGATTAGATATTTAGAGTGTTTAAGAAAATGGTATGTTTCAGGGTCAAGGCCTTTGGGTTTATCACTGTATTTTAAATTTAACAAACTCAGTCCCTCCAGGACAGTTCA
This sequence comes from Aleadryas rufinucha, assembly GCA_013397815.1. Classification (NCBI taxonomy): domain Eukaryota; kingdom Metazoa; phylum Chordata; class Aves; order Passeriformes; genus Aleadryas; species Aleadryas rufinucha. Next base: position 43,948 of record VZTH01009533.1, on the reverse strand, counting down.
TGGTCTTGACCAGTGCAGTTCTGGAGGTAAGCAGCACCATGAAATCTTAGACAAGCTGAAGATCTTGGAGCATTGGTTTCCCCCTATCTGTAGCATTCCAGTCCACATTTTCAGGTATAAATTTTGGCACCAGGAGATACAGGCTGACTAGTGCCATTCATAACCTTGCTGAGGTCTGTTAGTAGCAGCAAACATGGAAATTAATTTGGAAGTATGTGATTCTTTTCCAACGAGGTGGGACGAAAACAACTTTGCAGTTGCTAGAAACCTGCATTTAAATATTTCAAAGTCCTGTGTTGATTTTAAGGGTTGAAAGAACAGCTGCAATCAGCAAAAAATATTCATAATAATTCAGAAGGTATATTTTGTCAAACCATGACATGGTTTTGACAAAGTGTTTAGCAGTGTCTTGTATTTAATCACAGTTTATATCATTATGCAGAATAGCTGTATTCAAAGACATTGGAAATCACAACTTGAGCACTAGATCAAGTTATCATTTAGGGTGCTCTGACTGTGAAATCAGACTCACTCTTAGTTTTGACAGCATTTAATTGGACTCCTTTTGAAATACACCAGTCCCTTCTCGTTCCTACGGCAAAGGAAAGCTGTGCTGAAAGAAAGGAACCCACTTCCAAGCATAAATAAACAACCAACCTGAGCTCCTCCTCCCATGGATCTAAATAAAGGATGTTATGGTATTACAAGATGCTGCTGTGTGAGCCAGGAAAAGCCTGAAATAGTAAAGAGAGAGCCCTACCATCCATTACACAGGCAGCCAAGCAAATGGAAACTTCCTGGTGCTAAATCTTTCCCCAGTGAAACTCTAAAAGCAAGCCCAGTCTCATAGCCAGTGCCAGTCCTAGGGACAGCTGCTTGGACAAGGCTCCTGTTGTCCTGCTGAAGTCAAAGTCAGCTTTATAAATTTGATGTGTAATGTATTGAGCTGAACTGCTGGTTCCCATCCCCTCAGAGTGCTACCTCATCCCATATCCTGTGACACACTCTCACCTTTCCTAGAGGACTGTTTCCAAAGTTAATTGTCGATTTATTTTATGGGAATAGCAGACATATAAACTGTCTGATGACCTGAGGTGAAGCAAGCAGAAAACTAAGTTTTAATCAGTTAAAATATATTTCTGCTTCATTTTGTTTGCAGTAAATTTGTTTCTCCCAATTTGATCTCAAAGCTTCAGGCAAATAAAATAATTAGATTATTTTATACATAAAATTATATATTTTTCTCATTTAAACAGCATCAAAACAGATATTTAACTGCCTTTGAGATCTTCTTCCTTATAGTCCAAGGGTGATTATATTGGTTCATGCCTTACATTCTGGGAGATAAATACAGAGACAGAAAAGGAGCAATGGCCAAGCAAACCCAAACTTGTAAATCTCTCTATGTCTACAGATTTTAAAATACAGGGGAAAAAAAGGTCACAGGCTCTGAGCCAAGTTAAAACACTGTAATACAACTGTTTGTGAAGATTTCTGACATGTCCAAAATAAAATCTTAAAAGCAGGGCATATTTAAAAGCTTCATCAGGCAAAATGATAGCTGTGTCTTAAGTTCTGCTAAAAGACTTTGAAGTGCAGTTTCAGTGGATTGGTCAGTCCAAGCACAGACTGAGTAAGGCAGAAGGCTTAATAGGATTGCCTCACCACGTCAAACAGGATGAATTTAGGTAGCATATGCACCTGCCAGACTAATCCAGGACCTAGGAAATTGATGAGTTTGGCATAGCTTCACCTTGATGTTTGCATCATAAAGCTTATCCAGAAAATCAGCTGAAAGAATGCTGCTTTCGACAGTGCAGGTCGCACAACACTTGTGGCAGGAGGATGGCTGGCTGCTTCCACACCAGGCTTCTTGCAAAAAAACCCTTGATCTCTTCCAGGCTCTTCCATGTGATTCCCCTGATGCTGAAATACGTGCCAAGAGAAAATGCTTGAAACCCAAGTTCCTGGATTTGCTGTCTGCAGGCTCCCACATAATAACACCCTTCACCCCCCCAGATATTTGCTCACCTGCTGCTAATGAAGAAGCAAGTACTCCTCCTCATTAGTCCTTCTCCAGAACACTCATAAATTTAATGAAACAAGCCCCAGAACTGTTTGGCCTTTAGAGCTGCCCATAACAAATTCAGATGCAGAGCATCAAGCTTTTGTATCCCCTCATCCTACATACAGAGCAAAGTCACTTGCAGAACTGAAGCCTAGGTCCACGTGCATCTCACCTACCACCCAAACAACACAAAGTTCAAGAATGTTTGGGCTCTGGATCTTTGCATAGGATGTTCTCAGAGAAAGTAGCCGTGGCCCACAATTACGGAAATGTAAATTCCGTCAGATAAAATGGTTTTCCCATTCAACACGCAGAAAAGGCCTGAAGGAACAAAACAAAAGCTTAATAAAGAGCATAAAGAAAATTAACAGGAATTCCTCTAGGCTGAATGTTAGAATACAGCCAAAACTATTGAAATGTCCGGAACCCAGGCAGCGCCCAGCTAGTTCACAAGTTCATTCAGGGTAGGGAAAGGGGGAAATGTGGTCAGACGCTTCTGTCAGTTTGAAGAATATCTGTGGGACTTTGACAAACAAGATGAATGTTCTCATTCAAATGCACCACCAGTTATTTAACTTACTTCCCCTGAATGTCTGGACTTCAATGGCCCGAAAGACTGAAATATTTTGTCCCACAAGCATTTCTGGCTTACTGATTTATTTGTATTCTGTCCTGACCCCTTCTCAAAGAAAGATTCCTGTTTTGAGCATCCACATCTATAAGCAAAGCGGGCTGTCACAGCATGTTTTCTTCAGAGCCCTTGCCATCATGTACTTCTCTGTGTCACCAGGCGGTTTATGTTGTTTGTAGGGTTGTTGGTACTCTTTGGGGAAGTTCCGAACTGTGGGCTTTGCTGAGTAGCAACCTAAGGAAAAGTTCCACTGTCTCTCCTCTTTGGTTTTAGCTGTTAAGCATCTAAGACATCTAAAAAAACTCTGAATGTTTTCCTAGCATTTAACATGTAATTCACTGTCTTTTACTGACACAAAGACAAAGGAATATAGAAAGGAACAGAAAGAATTATAGAAAAAGTTTCAGAAAGAAAAGTTTCTAATAAATTATTTCTCCTGATAAGACTAAGCCCCTAACTTTTTAAGGATATAAAATGTTTTTATTCTAAGCTAGTAACAATTTTACTAACGCAAGATTCTGAAAAATGGCAATTCATGTCCATTTTGCAATGCATCCTTCTCCTAGGAAGGGCTGTCCTGCTTGGATCTAGACTCAGGGCTCATTTTTAAGTACCACTCACATCCCAGACCAGTGAATTCACTTGGAAAGACAGAGTGACAGAACAAGTTATACCATTAATCCACAACACACTTTTGCAGACAGCATTACACAGCCAATGATGGGACAGAAAACAGGCTCCCTGGTTTAACTTAGCCATGGAGCTGGGCTTGGCACAGAAAATCCTCTGTTTTTAATCTCCACAGAGGAAAGCCGACAGCATCTTTCACATGGGCTCAGTGTTGTGAGAGTTCTCTTTTTATAAATGCCCAGAGTCACTTCAGGGTTGGTGCTAAATAAAGCAGGCAGCAAAAATGTAAACTACTGGCTGATGTTTTGTTTTGCTCCATATAGCCACCAGGAAGAGTGAAATGTTTCAGGATCCCCAGAGTACAAGTGAAAAAGAGTCTGCACTATAGCTCTGTCTTATTTTGGCTATGCAATAAAGTGAAACATTGACCATTTTCAGAGTGCACATCAGCACTCCTCAGCCAGTAGCTGTGTGACCTGGCATCAATGTCATCTCTGAAGTGATTACCATGTTCAGAATTTTCCAGGGAACTGAAAGCAGGAAAAGCTCAGCTGATGTACCATTCTGTTCACTGAGGAAAGCCACTAGCTGCAATTGCTGTCTAAGGTTTAGAAATATCACAGTCAAACATTTTCTAGCTTTGATTGTAAAGAGAAAGCATGAGGGATAAGAAATTCCCTCCCTTTCCATGTCACACTTTAGCTGCAGCAAACCCGAAGCTTCAGTGGTTATTATGATCCATGCAGTTTCCAAATCTTCCACTTCCAGTGGTCTCCTCACACTCTGGGTTCATTGCTTCGAATTTCCTCTCCAACAAACAGGGTCAAACTCTCCTCTCATTCCCAGTGACAGGAGTCTGCAGCTACTTCATAGATCTCCGTGACGTTCTGACAAGCTCCTACCACGTTGACCAAGAAGAAGAAACTCCCTCCAGTAAATGATGTGAAAACATAAGTCACAGAGAAACAGAGCAATAATTCCCAGTTCTGTTGAGGTCAATGGGAGCTCTGTCCCTGGTTTCAACAAAAACAGGATCTGGTCCCCACGTACTGAGTAAGCCCAGTGAAGTCAGTGTGTATCCATTTGGCAGGAGAACAAACCAACTTCTGCTTCCAGCTACTGCTACACAAATCCTTTTATTTCAATGTTATCACACGCTCCCTAATTCATTCTCAGGAGGTTTCCTACACAAGAATTGTTTTAGAAGGCAGTGCTTAGTGGTACCTTGTGCTCATGACTGGAATACACGAACACTTTCATCTATTTTGACATTGGATTCACCTACTGTACTTTATGTGAGGAAGGACAAATAATTTTAAACAGACATCCTCTCCCTTCCTCTTTTCAGATGTAAGTGCTTGCAAAACTAAATGGAAACAGTAATGTATTTAACATACTTCTGTGCTGTATCATTCATGGCAATGCTGTCAGCAGAAAACGTGAGATCTTTATGCTGACTGATGTGTGAGAAGTAAGAGAGCTTTAATGGTATTATGCTAATAGTTCAGCAGTTTTTATGTAGAAGAAATTATCCACAAAGAGTCATTTACTTGAGAACCTGACTCTCTTTTCTGATCAAAACTCCCAAAATTCCTAGTTTTATGTTCCCTACAATGAACCCAGAAATTAATCTGGGCTCTGAAATTTCACATCATTAACTATTCTGATAAAGCAGCATTCTTCAATTGTGCTGGGAAAAATATATTAATGGAGAAAATAATTTGGCTAAAAGAGCTCAACTAGTCACTAATTGATTATTCTGTTTCTCTAGAACAGCTCTTGTTCTATTTGACAGCTGATCTTTACCTGAAAGGAAATGAACCTTGAGGGAACACTGCAAATTTAATTGTGCCATTTAGTGACTCCTGGCAAAATCCTAGTGGCAAATTGTTAATACCACAGAGTTCTCAGCCTTAAGAGGTGCCCAGAGCACAGTTTTAAATGATCTGTTAGCTACACAAATATTCATTTGAACATGTTGCAAATTTAAGGGTAGTGGATAACAACAAAACATTTTTTTTCCCTTGTATTCTATTGGTGCCAGCAGCTACACTGTCATCTGCATCGTGCTCCTGAGACCAGGATCAGCATGATGAGAGCTCCATCCTCGACACCTTATGCAACACTTGATGTATTTATTTGAAAGAACAACAGTCTGATTTCTGAAATGAGGGCAAAATGGATTGAACAAGAAGTGGAAAATTAAGTCATCTACTGCATTCAAGGATTGGTTCAATCTAGCCTGTGAAAAATTTGTGTATGATCATGTAAAAACTGTCTTAATTCTCTATTCCATCTTTTTTTCCTCTTTACATATTTATTTGAATTTCAGAATAATACACTAATATCTCTAAGGAGGATGCAGAGAGACTTTCACAAAGAGTTTAAAGTCATGCTTGTAGAACCTCAGTTTCCTAATATCCATCATTTTGGGGTCTGATTCTCATGAGACTCAAGACATAAAGTCCTGGTTTAAGTTCAAATACTTCATACAAGCATATTAACTTTTATCCTCTGTAGGCAGTAGGGGACATAGAACACAAAGATGTAATGCTAAGTAAGCTCAGTTCCAAGCATAGGAAGGTACCCACATTTTGAAAAGGTCTAGAAGGTTTTGGTCTTTTCAGTAATGGGAAATATCATTGAAAGAGAATAAAAACTGTATTTGAAATCTCTTAATGGAGATAAAGCAAGTTGTATATGCATTCAGTCCAAGTCTATGAAAATCCATGTCTTTATGTGTTGAAGGGGAATTCTGAGGAGAAAAGAAAGCATTGGCATTCTAGAAAGCAATGGAAATTAATAGATCAATATGCTGTCAAAGTCGATTCTGACAAAAAAATCCCCAGTTCACTGCATGCTACAGTAATTCTGCAGACAAAAGGACAAGCTTTGCAGTTTAGTGCTTTTCTGAGAAAAAAAAAAGCTGTGTTTGATGATGATTAATACCTACCATATATTTGGCAGACTAATCTTGATCATTTTTCCTCCAGCAGCTCACAATCTTCTCCCTCAGGGATGTGTATGTCAGCACATTACCTAATTAGAATCTGATAGCTGAATCTGCTGTTAAATCAAATCTCTAACATGACAAAGTGCCCACTTTTTATATGTTTATGCATCCCTAAGTGTTACAGGGGGCAGATCTCCAAGTAAGTTCAGAAAGGGGAGGAGCTAAAGAATGCTGTGTGATGAGTAGAAATAAAATGGGCGCACAGTAGTGAATAATGGAATTAAACAACGTGGGAGATTTGTCCTCATAAGCTGATCCTTCCAAGAAACAGAGGGGGAGGGGGGCGGAGATCAGTGAGGACATCGGAAAATTCAACTTCCAAATGGTCTTGGATGCTTCTCAAGGGAAATAAGGAGCTGCAAATAGATGTGAGGACAAATGGCCACAAGTCTACAGGACTGTTTTCCCTGTCAGGAAATGATGGAATATTATTTTTGGGCAGCAGGCCAGAACAGTTCTTACCACAGCTAGCTCTAATCAGCTGAGGTATAGGGTTGGGAGCGTAAATGCAGAGACACCAGAAAAATTAAAGAAAACTACTGCAATAGACAATTGCAAGTCATTCTCCTTTCCTGAATATCCAGGAATCAACAAGGGAAGATGGTCTACTGGACCCCACACTTACAAACAAGGAAGAACTGGTCAGGAGTGTGAAGGTCAGGGTCAACCTTGCTGCAGTGACCATGAGATGGTGGAGTTCAAGGTCCTGTAAGAAGGAAACAAGGCAAAAAGCAGGACTTCAGATGAGCATACGATTTTCTCCCAGGATCTGCCTGAGAGAATCCCATGGCAGAGAGTCCTGGGACTATTTCCTCCAAGCCTTGGTCTGCCCTGACAAGAGAACAATCAAGCATGGATCCTGCATGGATGAACAAGATGATCCCAATGATATCAACATGAAAATAAAACATGCAAGAGGTAGAAGCAGGGATTTGTGGCTCAGATGGANTGAGATGGTGGAGTTCAAGGTCCTGTAAGAAGGAAACAAGGCAAAAAGCAGGACTTCAGATGAGCATACGATTTTCTCCCAGGATCTGCCTGAGAGAATCCCATGGCAGAGAGCCCTGGAGAGAAGGAAGACCTGGGACTAACTCCTCCAAGCCTTGGTCTGTCCTGACAAGAGAACAATCAAGCATGGATCCTGCATGGATGAACGAGATGATCCTGATGACATTAACACGAAAATAAAACATGCAAGAGGTAGAAGCAGGGATCTGTGGCTCAGATGGAATAAAGAGACTGTTTGAGTGTGCAGGGATCGGGTGAGGAAAATCAAAATACCAAGCTGAACACGAGACAGCAATGTGCCCTTGCAGCAAAAAAAGTCAACAGTACCCTGGGTTGCATCAGCAAGAGTGTTGCCAACAAGATTGAGAGTAGTGATCCTTCCCCTTCACTGAGGAGTGGTGAGGCCACATCTGCAGTGCTGTACCCAGTTCTGGGCTTACTGGCACAAGAGAGGCATACTGAGTGCTTCAAACTCCATGAAAAAATTGGAGCATCTGTCACACAAAAAGGATGAGATAACTGGAGCTGTTGAGCCTGGAAAAAAATAATTTGTCAGGAGGATATCACCAATATGGGAGAATCTTACCTAATGGAAGACAGTAGACTGGTCTGACTCTCCCACACAGAAATTCCACTTAAGTATAAGTTAAAAGACTTTTACTATAAGAGAAATCACTCTCTGGTTGCCCAGAGAGGTTGTTGAGTCTCTTTCCTTGAAGACTCAAAACTCTACTGGAAACAGCCCTGAGCAGCCTTATCTGACCTTACCTTGAACAGAGAGGGTGGACTGGATGATCTCCAGAAGTGCCTTCTAACCTGAACTGTTCTGTGATTCTGTGAATGTTTTTCTGTTCTGTGAATCTTCTGTAGCAGAATCATTTAATTTTTTTTTCAAGTTTATTGCACAGTTATTGCAACACAGGTACTGCAAAAGAGATACAAATACAGATAAAATAAGTAGAAAATTATGCAGTAACATGTTTCTCCTAAAAAAACCAGAATGGATTTATATTTACTAATGAAATGAAGCAGCACCAATCTCTGAAGAAAATTGGTGTGATTTTGTAACACAAAATAAAAATTAAGGAGAAAAATTTAGAGTATTCAAAATCAACCAAATCAAGAAACTTTCAAATGTAGTTTCTGGAGCCTGATCTATAAAATTCTGAAAATGAACCATGTCTTTTACAAACAGATATTAAGGGAGTGAGAGATTAGAAGGGAATGAGGCATCTCCAGTTACAGAGTGTTCATGCTCAGGGGACAACTTGCAGATCCAAATGAATCTCAATGAAGGAGAGGAGCCAAGCTGTTGGAAGAGTGATGCATGTCCTCTGGCACGAGAAACGCTCCACAGAAATCACTTGCTTCTAACGTTGCCTGATGAGAATGGACAATCAGAGCATCACTCAGCACACTGAGAACAGCCCCACGGCACTAATCATCACCAGGAAAATCCAAGCTCTTGTCACCATCCACAAAGGCATGGGGAGAGTTTGCAGAAAGATTTTATGTAACTAAACCAAACGTGGCCTGACGCAACATTAATCAACCACTGAATGTCATCACCAAGGGAAAAAATAAAACCAAAAAGAAAATGAGTTTCTTTGATTGTTTGGTTTGAGGGTATTCCTTTCTTCTTCCTTTTCGGTATTTACGGAGTAATTTTCCTGCAACATCAGTTTGTCTTACATTTTGCTTTCAAATCACTGGGAAAAGATGTTTTTCTATTCAGCTATAATAATCCAGATCCTCCTGACAAAAACATTGAAGCAAAACAAAATTGCAATCAGAAGAGAAACTCTTTTTGATCTTCTTCCAAAGCACAACTCTTCAGATAAAATCTTAGTTCTCTATACCATATACCATATTCACTCAAATTATATGAAGTGCAGCTAGATACTGTCTGCTTATAGCTGAACATAGGTTTGGCATTCATAAGTTTCATGTTTGGAAAACTACTTAAGTAATGCATTTCAAAAGTTGTTGCTTTCAGAAACAAAAAGGTACTGATCCACCTACCTATAAAATCTAATATTAGAAAAGGCTTGGACAGTTTGAAGTTGTTTCTTTGTCCTGAAATGGCTTAGGAAGTTAAAAACTCTAAAGCATTTCTTTAGAACAAACCCCAAAATGTTAAAACTTCTCACAGAAATGTAGAGCGCCTCATACTGGGCTAGGTCCATGTGGACAGGATATTTGTCCAGATGGAAAGTTCTCCCATTTGAGGAGAACAAAAAAGCACATATGTCATTAAAAAATGCCTGTGCCACAGTACTTTGGTGTTTCTCCCTCTTTCCACAACTGAGAGATGCTCAGGAATACAAATAAATGAGTTACTGGCAAATAAACTATTTGAACTTTTTGGTATCTCCTGGACAGTTTTTCCTTGGAGTCTTCTGAAAAAAAAACTGTTCTGGCCATTGGTTATTTATTTGTAAGAGCAGGTAAAGCACAGAGGGGGAGAAAGAGTGAAAAACTGTGGATATTCCATTATTTTAGAAGCTATTCTAACATATTCATCACTGTGGTATTTGTCTGGACCAGAAAAAGGAAAAAAAGAAAAACACAAAATCCAGCAGAGACCTCAGTGAAGGGAAAGAAGGCAGTGGTAGAACTCCTAATGAAAATAAGGGTTGCAGTATGGGTGGTTTAACCATGCATCTTCCATTACAATTCATGGAAAATTCTATGGCAAAATCTTTTAGCTTTCACTTAAAGCCTTCATTACTGAATAATGCCTTTCACATGGTCATTCTTGTTTGCTCATTTATGCTTTGCAAGGCATCTAGCCCTAAGAAATTTCAAAGGTAGTTCTCTAGGCATGAGAACAGACTGATGTTAAACCATTACTTGATTTATACATCAAGAAAAATGTTAAAATTTATTTTTCTTAAAATGTTAATTTCTGTGTTTCAGTGTGCAACAAACATTTGTTCTTTCTCAGCTGCTGTAAATTTTCTGAATGAAACACGCAGTTTATTCAGACAATCTTATGCAGCAGTGTCTCTCTTCAGAGAATCTCAAGCCCCTTTAAAAACCTGACTTATCTGTGAGTTCAACATTGGATTCATTTTCCAAGCAGTAAACACATGAACAGTAAGGGATGACAAGCCATTTATCAGCACCCTGGTAAATTTTGCAAATCAAGAATTATCTTGTTTAGAGCTTGACAAGAGCATCAGATACAATATCATTACTTTTGTGAAACACCTTGAAGTTTTCCTGATGTTCAAGGTGGGGTTTTGCTGCAGAATAAGACCCAACTCTAATTACAGCCTAGTGCAGAGCCAGGCAAAGCATTCAACTGAGCTTTGAGAGCTCTCACCAAAGTAGCTCATTAATCTCATCTGATCCCAAACTAGACATCTAAGGCTCAAACTAGACATCCATGCAGAAGTTTTAGAGCAGTGGTTTTCACACTGCCTCACTGTGCAGAGATTTAAACATTTCCATATCAAATTATATCAGCTTTACAGGTCTCCCAATGTAATTTGGAGCAGTGTTTGTGCCAGGTGTAGAATTGAATGCAGCAAAAATGAAGTGACATTTTCTAAAGTACAATATCAAAGAAATTGCTAGCGAGCCTCCACTGAAACTGCAAATGAGTATTTTTGAGGACAGAAAACTACTAGACTGGAAATAAGAACAGTACATCAAAATCAAATTTAAGGAGCCATTATTTTGTATTTTGATACAAAAACAAGTGCAGGAGCATTTGTGTAAATCTAAAGCCCAAACAAATCCCTCAGATCTGCCTAGAGAGCTTTTTCCAGGTGATTAACCTAGCAATACTCTTTCCACTTTCACAAAACGTTTAACTTGGCGAATACATGGGACTGAATCAGGAGCTAGAGGATCTGGTACAGGCCGTAGGACACAGCAGCCTCCTAGAGATTTGCACACTGGAAAGAGAAGGGACTGATAATACAACACACGAACAGATGCTGCCGTGGAGGAGGGAGGTTTTGTCTCCTGGATCTCAGAACCAGCATGCAAAGAAATGGAAGAAAGATTGTTGCTTCCTGTCCAGACAGGGTCTGAAATTCCCCAGGAGATGGAGGCAGTGGAGTTTTCCTATCCAATAACCTCTCCCTCAGATGAGCTTTCTTGAAGAAAATGCCAAATTCTCTCCAAAAGCAGAGGGCTCAGTCTGCAACAACAAACTGCTTCTCGTGCCTTCCTGAATCAGCTCTTGGGCCCCTCTCCTGAACAATTTCATGGCATGTTGCTGTGAGATTTGTGGAAAGCAAGGAGAGCCTTGCTGAATGCCTCCTTCCCTTGTAGCTTAAGCCAGAAGGGAGTACAGAGCTGATTATTGATTGTGTGATGTGTGGAAAACACATTTTCAAACCTCTTCCAGAAGTACCATTTGCAAACTTGCAGGGACAAAAAAACCCCTCTGCTTTCCCACAGCAGGTCATATTTTAGGTGAAGGGGAGTTTCCAAGGCCCTGAATGAGTCAGAGAAACAGTGAGGGACTATGAGACTCTGCATGTGCCTCATACCCACTGTGTTCCTTTCCCCTTCAGAAAAAGACACCCGTATTTTCACAGGCTGAGGAATTCCAAGGAGTATGAGAGAAGGGAAGGGCACAGCAGTTTATCTCCCAAAGTCTTGTGCTTTCCCAGTATTCAGGAGAGGGTTACAGACAAGCACTGCATTGATTCACTGTAGTTTTTATGCACATTAATGTACGTTAGTCTTGCTTAGAGGCATCAACACTGAGCAAAATGAATATGTTATTTATCAGAAGACCTTATTCTTCCTGTTACATGCACTCAGAGAACAGCAGCACAACTATTAAATCTTCCTCTGAACACGTGCACTGGATCAAGCTTTCCTAACCACAGCGGGAGATCGATTTGTGCCCTTAAAAAACAAGTTACCTTCCTTATCTTAGCTTGAATATCCTACAGCATTATGAATGATCTTAATTACACAGCTCCCTTTACAGAGGGGCTCATGAATATGAAACACTCTGATTAAAGTAGCACTGAAGTTCCATACACATTCATCTCTGGAGGTAGCTCCATCTGAGCTAATGGACTTGCAACAGGGCTCAGTTCTGCCTGCTGTGCCAGAGCACTGCCTCACATAATGCATACAACCAACAATTAGATGATGAAGTGACGTGGTAAAGAGGAGATTCAGCCTTCTGGGGTGAAGCAGGGTGAGAGTTGTGTTACAACTACAGAGAGCCACACATGAGGCAGCTGGAGGGAAAGCAGCAACACTGGAACAAAACAGCCCTGCTTTCACTGAGCCTGAAGTCCCAGCTACTTTTTATTCTATGTTTCCCCCTTAAGCAGCTCGATGATTACCGTGCACATCTTGCCAAGGCCAGCCATGACATTCCCAGTCTCAGAGTGGAGCGTGCCAGGACCCCGTCCAGCGTGGCATGAGGACTCCGCTGGGCTGTGAGTCACAGCCTGCTCCTGGCAGCATCTGCTGCTTCCATTGTCCTGATGCCTTTTCTTGGTCTTAAAATCAAGAGCCAAACACTGTTAGAGGGGAAAAAGGGATTTTAGCTCAGTATTTATTTTAAAGATCCTTGGTGCACTCTGTCCAGGTGGAGCACACTGGAATGCACATCCAAATGCACACCAAAATGCACCCCTGTGAGCACCCTCCAAAATGCACACCCACAATAATTTGGGTATATAATTATAGGCTTTACCAATTAACATATCTATCAAAGATTCCCCAATGAGAGGCTGAGTAAACCCCCCTCCCCGAGGAACTTTCCCCCCCTGGACAGGCCTATCTCAGTTTACAAAATGTGTTCCAGAGAAGACCTCGGTGTCTGAGGCTTCTGAGATGTTTGGTCTCCTGGCTGAAGGGAATATTGGGTCTGTGCTGGTTATCAAAGCTGAAGAATTAGAAGTATGTGGGCTAAAAGGCCCTTAAGAATACATAAAAGTTATACAAAAGAGTATATAGAGGGGGTATATATAAAAAGCAAAAAAAGCATCATGGCATCAGTCCCAGAACAACCCCTCTGGCTGATGGTACCATGCCTGCCCTGCCCAACGCTGGAGCAAGTGAGAAAGAGCAGAGGGGATGTGGCAGATCACCACCTGTGCCCAAAAGGTAACGTTTTTGACATGGAAATAATTAATCCCTTAAGAGGTGACAAGTATAAGACCCATCCTGCCAGCAAGCCTCCAGGGAGCAGCTGTGGTGGAACAAAGGAGGATTTGATGTCAGCTACAGACAGCTGAGAAGCAAAAAAGGAAGGCAGACATTCAGACTATCATTTTTGGTGGCAGCAGCTTCATCGTGAACAAGAATCAGAATGATCTTTCTTAGTCACAGCAACGAAACCAGGACCATAAACTCTCTCACAGGACAACAAAAATGGCCTTGCTGAGTATGGGAAGAAGCAAACCTAATGAGGAACACAATATTCTGTTACTGAGTGACAGAGAGAGCAGAGGCAGATGTCTGAGGATCAAGTGTTAGATCTTCCAGCAAATCTGGCACGTTTGTTAAATGGATTGTTATGACTCTTGATTTTGGCAGCCAATTTTATCTGATTTTTATAATAAGCCAGAGACCTCCCAAGTGCAAAAGCTGAGCAAGAGATCAGATATGAAATGATTTTTTTCCCTAAACTAAGCTTCAACACCAATCAGTTTTATATGTTCTATTTTCAAGTGCCAAAAAATTTTAACACACGAGTAAGTCAGGGCTCCAACAGCAAGCTCAGGTCTGGGTATTGAAATTGGGAGTTTCTTATGTGAAAAGAGAGCCCTGGATACTGTGAATGGTGACACCTTCTAATCTAAGAAGAAACTTCTTCAAATGTCATTTCTATGGAAGAATTATATTACAGTGCTCCTCAATTATGTTATTGATAACAGCTCCTTGACACTTTCAAAATAGAAAATAAATTGAGCTATGATACTCTGTGTCCTAAAGAGGAAATACAGAGACATGTATTTGTCATGTACCCAAAAAGCAGCTGACCTGAAAGAGAAGAAATTTCATCTTGCTCTTTGCAGTATGTGCATGGCTTTTAACCTCTGGGAAAGTGATGAACCATATCTAAAAAAAAAATGTTATTAAAGTGGATACCAAATCTTTGGTAATAAAATCTGTCTCTGGGAAGAGCAGAGCAACTTGTTATGAAATATTGTTTACCTGCTTCCTTAGCATTATGTATCTCATGGATTGTGTTCTAATTCCACCAAAAGTTTTATCTGTTTGGATAAGAGGGATGGGGAGAAAATAGTATTATGCATGCCTCAAAAATCTGAAACTGCCATGCCCAACAAATCACAGCATTTCTGAAATTGATTGCTATTGTTCCAAACACATCCCCATTCTCCTTTCTGTGATGAGAAATGTACTTGTACTTTGTATTTTCATAGCTGAGCAAGTGCCCTGGGGACACGTACAACTTTCCTATTTATTTATATTTTAACACCAAGAAAAGTTAATAATCTTTTGACAGAACAATGACCTGCCATACCATTACTGGGAAGGGCTCAGCTTCAGGCCTTGTGAAGGGTTTATATTTTTACTGGCCCTGGAATCAATTGTTTACTTTTGAAGGGAAGAAAGTAAAACCTGCTTCCAAAGGTTAAAAAAAAAAAATGCAACAAAATAAAACTGAATAACTCAAATATGATATGAACATGCTTGGAGCACCCAAAATTCCCTGACACCATCCTGCTGTTCTGAGCAGTGCCAAAGAGAGGATGGAGAAAGGTGCATTCATATTTTACAGCCAGCTCATAGGGCTGGGCACTGTGCCACATCCATCACAGGTACTGATCCAAGGAGCAGCTCCCCACTGACCTGAGAAAGTCCAGAAACATTTCCCATGGGGAAACCCTCAAACATTACTCTCTCAAGGAGCATACAGCTGTCACCAGAGCAAGAGACACGTAAGAGAGACAAAGAGAAGGGCAAGAAACTGTGAGAAGAAAAAGGGAACACAGAGTTGGGATGCAAGTTCAGAATCTGTCCAGATGTTCAGAACTGACAGTGGACTGGGATCTGCAGCTAGTTTGCATTCCCACAGAAAGTGAATAAATCAGCTCCAGCACTCAAACAACTCATCCTTCCTCCTCCCAGAACTCCTCTCACAGTTGTCACGTTTCCGTGTTCCCTTTGCTTCACCAGCCTGACTTTCCTCTTCCCTCTCATCTAATCTGGTGCCAGACTCTTCCCTGTGTCTCCCTATCTGCTGGTGTAAGTGAGCAGCTTTTATCCATCTCCTGACTTACCCTTCAGCTACTCTCTGTCTCACTGCTGCGTACAGAGCTCGAGACATCCCTCGCAAATACAGAACATGAAACAGAAATTTGAGCTCTGTGGAGGCCTGTTTGTTTTGGCTGTCGCTGTAGCTTTTATTAATAAATGCCTCCTGGTAGACTAGACTCCATTTATCATGACATATGTTATCTAGCTTATGTTCTTATACAGTATTTATTACAAAATTTAAGTTGAGCACAAAGCTATTTCTCTCTCTTCCCAGGCAGTGAGAAGGGTGGTTATGTTATTTTAATGAATTTGCTTGTCTAATGTTATTATTGAGAAGCCTTGGTTAAGGAAGTTATCCTTGTGTTTCATTTTGAAAATGTGAATTTTGTGGTTGCTGAGGTCCTTTCCCATAGGAGAAGAATTTCTAATCCATCTGCACATTAATAATTCCCCAACTTCTTTTTTGCTGAGATCTCCCCATTGTGAATTTTTCCCAGACCTCTTTAGCTACTTCTCTTTCCAGCCTTGCCTATCTGATTGGTTTGATGCTTGTTTTCACACACCATATGCTATGATCAAGAGAGTTGCTAGATTACCTCAGCCAAAAAGAGGAAACATCCATTTCCATAGCTTGCCAGCACCTCCTCCAATATTGCAACTGACCCCTAACTCTTGAGAAATGCTGTTTAGGATTACAATGAAGTCTTGGGAGAAAACAAGCATCTAATCTAATTTGAGGGCACGAAAAATTCCAACTAGCTTCAGAAAGAGGAGCCAAAGATTGTGGTAGTTTTCCAAGTGAAGCCTCTGCTTCTAAATTAAACAGGATGCATTTCTTAGATGAGGTCTGATATCTCTCAAGGGCTGTACCAAGCAGACATGTGAACTGGTCAGTGCAAAGCCCAAATTTCTGCACAACTTTACCTCTACTGGCTAAAACGCCTGAGAAGTACAAACACATCCTATGGTTACCTAATGATAACGAAATGAAGTAGGAATGTAAATTTTGTAGTCTCAGAAAGAGCTGCACTTATAGAACAGCAAGGGCTAGATGTGGTTAGAATGGACAAAATTTATAGGTGTTACGTATAGAGTATATGGCAGCTTTTCTTAACATGAAGCTTTGTACCACCTTGCTCTTTTCCCTTCTCAAGAGAGCTCTAGTAAAAGTATTGTGCAAAATATTCTTGAGTAAGTTCTATTGTGCTAAGCCAGCTTGATAATTTTAGTGTTTACTGTCTCGCTTCACAGGTCCTTACATTCACAGTGATTTATACAAAGTGTTCTGGTTTGTATCTCTTACAAACCCTTTCAATACTGCACTAGGTAAACAGAATGTCATCAGATTTCCAGTCCTTCCTGGGTAATTTTCCCCAGTTATGTAAATGTTTATCTTAATTTGACTTCTTCCTTTGCACTTTTAAAAATGTTTTTGCTCCTTCCCCGTGCTGAGGCAGTGTGATAACCACGACGCAGAATTGAGACAAAAGAATACCAGGGCTGGATGCCAAGGAGCAAGGCTGCAAGTACCCAGCCAGCAGCAATCAAGCCTTTGATTGTCAGTTCTCCAAGAAGGCATAAAGCAGTGTAGAGACCCTGTTTGAGCATTATTACCCAAAACTTCCACAAGCACCTATTAGAAAGCTTCAGTGGGGTGTTTCAGCAGCCCTCGTGTTTATGCAGTACAGCTGCTTGCTGCTGTAAACATGTTCACAGGTGTGCCAGTGCCAAGCATGTACATGGCAGCAGAAGTTTAGATCGAGGCTTGATTGCCCTGATTGTTTTTCCCACCATGTAACCTGTGCTGTATTTGGCAAACCATCTTCTGGGGAAAGGGAGCTGCATGTAAAGTGCTGGAAACATCATTCTGTTTGATATGCACAAGTTAATTAATAGAAAACAGCTCATGTCAACAATGTTTACATTTCCCATGCTTTCTCTCTTTAACCACTTGAACTGAACTACACAAAAAGCACTTTAGAATCTACTGACTGTATAAAAAATCAGTATTCTTCTAATAAATTTAAATTTCTCATGTTGTTGATAGGTTGGGGATCCTTTCCACAGCCAAAAAGTGAATCTATCTCAGTAGAAGACGTTGAAACTTGAGTACAAACTTCCTTCCAGACAAGCCCTGCTTTCTTTCCAGCTCCCAAAAAAATATAAGATATGGGACCAGATAACTACAGGAATCCACAGATTTCAGTGGGCGGAATTCTAGAGATAACCATCTCATTTCAGCAGACTTTGAAAATAAACACAAAATAAACAATTCATCTTGTTCAAGGTTGACACATTCATTTTTCAGCTTGGAAAATCAAAATTCTACTTCCTCCTACTCCAAGTGATCCTTGTATCATCCTTTTGTTTGGGGACCCATCTGCTGCCAGTTTCTAACTTGGTCAGCGAAACGCACTCAGCTAAATGGGCACGTGTTTTAGTAGCACAGAGAAATTCCTCCTTAATTGCTCACACTTTCTACACTAAGTCACTAAATATGGATATGTAAGCCAGAAGCCTTCTCTGATTTGGTAGGATTTGATGGTTTGTTTCTTCAAACAGGCAAAACATGAACTTATCTCTCCTATGACTATATAAGGAGCATAAAGGAAAAGGACCAATTCCTAAGCTAAGCTTCTACACAGTTCAGATGTTTTAATTTAATTTCATGGATACTCGAACCCACTTCGTCATCCAAAATTTAGAGCAGGTACCACAGCACTTAATGCTGGCTCATCAAGCAGCAGCTGTGAGAGATAACAGTGCTGTATTATCTGAGGGGTCTGGAATCAGGGACTCTCTGTGTACAACTTGTGCTAATGTAAAGCAAATGAACTGCTCAGCCTGGATGAACTCAACATCCCCGTGGTTTGGTTTACACAGAGGTAAACCAGAATTAACAACAGCCAAGCAGAGCCAAGTTACAGAGCAAAGCTTTGTGGGCCAGAACAACACACAGATATCCCAAGCTGGAAGGCAGCACAAGGTGCCACATCCCTGGCCCAGGATGGAGCTACACCCACACCCCTGGGTGCTTCACCACAAGTGCCCTCAGCAATGCAGTCATGCACAGAAAGAAGCAGCTATAAGCCACAGAGAGGGCACTTCCCTCTGTAGCTTCCCTGCAGATCCTGGCACTCTCAAGCGTCCCTGTAGTCCCAGTGGATTCACTGCTTTATTTTTGTCTTCTGCTAGTAACAACCACAGAAAATGGGAAATGAGGTATGGAGTCGACTTTGCCAGGTAAAATGGTGGCTGAAGCAGAAGCCAGAGGTTATTTATTACCTCCTCCATAAGGCCAAGAAAAAGCTTTCTGAAAATGCAGGGCTGAGGTTAATCTATATTTTGTTTCCCCCAGCTGCAAGTTGACTGCCATGCTTTTGTCATAAAACAGGCTTTGGCCAAGGGAGAAACGGCAAGAAGAACTGGCAAGGTTCAGAGAGAGAGACAGAAGGCAGCAGACAATTTCACACCAGGTCATTTCCACAAAGTGTAGGAACAGTAAAGAAAGCATGAACAGTATTTCCACCGATATGGAACTCTTTTGGACTATCTCTTAGAGGGGAAAATATCCAAAACATCTTTAGGTCTGAGCTGAACAAGTTCACTGAAAGTTAATGGGATTCATTTCCCTACAGCCCTTGGGCACTTAAGAAAAAAAAACTTACACTATGTATGTTTTCTACTTGTTGCCAAAAGGAATTAGCTGCTGCTAAAGACTAAGAATACACAAAAATTTAACTTAATTTGCAATCTCAGCCTGGCTGCTTCTTCTCCTGCACGTGGCTCAGCCCGTTCTAGGAACAGTAGATTTTAATTCTTCCTGTTTTACCCAGAACCAAGCTGATCTCTGGTATTCATGGGCACAAAGGTGGGTTAGCAGTGCCTGAAATGAACAGAGCCAACATCTGGGACTGCCACCTGAACTTGCTTTTCCTTTCTTCCCACAGAAGCACTTACAGCCTTTCTGGCTCATGCAAGGGTGTTTCTAAGGAATAGGATTGAGCCTTCTGATTCAGGTTAAACCTCCTGATTAAGGTTAAAAGGTTACTGTCTCTTCAAAGGGAAGGTGCATTGCAATGCTTTACACACGAAACAAAAATTGTTGTGTTTTGCCTGGGTTTACATCCACAAAAACTGCAAGTGAACAGCATCACCATGAGAATGCATTTTTCTCCCCAGGATATCAATTTCTAGATCAAGCATACATTGGATTATGCTCTGTAGCAAAGGACCAAGAAGAATTTCTCTCTCAGTGTTCCTGCAGTGCAGACTATGAATGGGGCTTGAGGAAACACTCATTCACTGATGCAACTAGCTGGAAATAGAAGAAATAAACAGGTAGAACACCACCTATAGCTTTCCACTATTGCTTTCACACAACAAAATCAAAACCAGCACCAGCATCCCTCTTTCACAAGAGCAAAATTAAGAAATTCCATTTATTCATAGAAACCCCTTACACTCAAAATCATTGTGAGTCTCTGAAAAGTCTGACTTAGTTTGGGGTTTAATGGGTAAGACAGAAAGCAGAAATACTTATTTAGACCCCTACAACCTCTTGCCTCTTCTTCCATCCTTGCTCAAGTGGCTTAACCTCAGAGAATGTTTTAAGGACAAGGAGTTTATGTGTTAAATTGAGTGACTTGATTCTTTGTGGGTTCTTTCCTTACAGCTGCTTGTAAGTGGCTTATCTGAAACTGATGTTCTTTCATGCACAAAAAGGGAAGGCAGAATAAATAAACTAAAACCAAAATGAAACAGCTTATTACAGGTATGTACTTAACTTGATTTCCAAACTCCAGGTTTTAGAAGTGAAATGAAATAATTATTCTGTTCACAGTTTGTTTTTTAAATGAGCCATGTGCTTTCTTTCATTAAAAAATCTAATCACTTGATATGCACAATGCTTTTGACTGAGTAGTTATTTTTACCTCCAGTTTTAAGAAAAAAGGGATCTTGAATGGGTTTTAGCCTAACTGCAGGGAGCACAAAACTCTGGCTAGACAAATGATAGGAAAAGGTATCAAGCTTACAAAATTCTTTTACCTCTGTCCAGCTTAAAATAAATCTTTTGCCTCTGGACTCCCCACTGTTCTCAGTCCTGACATGGGCAACCTATTGAAAAGCAGCTCCTGAGCATGTCACACACTGTCCCTTCATCATCTGTGTGAGCTGGGAGATGGGGGAGGGAGGCAGGGAGGGCACTCCTGGTGCCAGTGGCTTCCCTGGCAGCGTGGGACCTTTCCAGCAGCTTGGTGCCTTTCCTGCCCCGATTCCCAGTGTGAGAGAGGCTGAGGGAACATGGCCAGAGCGTTGCTCTGTTTCAGCTATTCTTGGCCACCCTATCAGCCTCTCGGGGCCATAGGAAGTGTAATGCAATGATGGTCTGAATTTACATCCCAGGCTGGACCAGGGTTAGGAGAAGTTTTTGGGTCTCCTGCTGTGTTTTTGGCTCTGTTTCCTGGGGCAGAAGAAAGGAGAAATACTAACTAGAGAGTTAAATTAGTTTAACCTGAAGAAGGCAGAAAGTTTGGATCTCCCCAGCAGCATGTGTAAAGACTGAATCCCAAGAGGATGCCTTTCCTTTTAGTGGGAGTTTCAGCATTTTCACTTCAATCCCTGTCTACAAGAGGTTTCTCTCCCACCTTGCTCCTGCTGCTGCTGGATAAATCTGTGCCCAAGAACCAAGAGGACATGCAGCTCTGAAAACTAACAGAGGATGAGTTACAGTGACACAAATCAAATGAAATCGTGTGCTCAACAAGATCAGCTCAAATTTATATCGATTAAACGAGTCTTTATCTCCCCACAGCTCTAAGTAAGAAAACACTAAATTCAAGGTGAAGCAACTATCTGTCAATAGCATGCTGCTTGGAAAGCTTAATTGTGAGAAAATATTATTTATGACCAACAGGCACTTACCCTCTCAACATTTATGCTGTTTAAGTCAAAAGGAATAGTTTCAAGCTGGGATCTGGAGAATCCCTATAAAAAAAGTGCTTACACACTGTGGATTTCCCATAAAATTGTCCATGATCAGGCTCTGGAACCTGAATATTCACAACATACTTGAACAAGGTAATACGTGCCAGGCTTTATACAGCCCTAGAGAGAATCTAGACATGTATGTTTAATAACATAATGAAGTTTGAAATTTACTGTAACTTTAATATTGAAGGATTTAAAAAGCAATTAAACTGCTTTAAAATAGCAGAAAGCTTATGGGAAAGCAATGTAGATTGGAACAAACAGGCCTAAATCAACACTGGTTTGGAAGTCTAGTAAGGACTAAAACTATGGGAGGTAATTCAGGAACAGATGCATCAAATTAATTCCAGTAATGCTGGAGTGTTAAAAATGGCAACAGAAGCCAGCTTTGTTCAAGAGAATGGAAAAATAATCATCCTTTCTCTCCCTTTCTGCCCCCAAGGAGCTGGATTTTCCCGGCACAGCCATTCATTGGTGGCAGCAGATGCACCAAAATGTTTGGCACCGGCAAACCGAAGACAAATAGAAAACATACATGGGGGAAAGAGAGAAGAAAACCCCCACAACATAAAAAACCCAAGAGTGCCCGTAGTGCAGAGAGGTGAAGCTGCAAACACACAGCAAAACTACNTTATGATAAATAATGTTTCACAACTATTTGGTTTAGCAAACAAAGCCTCTTGGTGCATACAGTAGTACCATTTCTATACAGAGCAGCCTGCATTTTTGGAGTGGAGAAACATTTAAGTACAGAGAAAAAGACCTCCAGGACAGAGAAAAGGCTCCCTAAGCAGGAGTGGCTGTGAGGACTGCTCCCAGCTGTCCCAGGGAAGCTACATCACACTCAGCAAGGAAGCAGAAATGTCACATCACTATGGGTGTGGGAAGGATCTACAGCTCTGCACCCTCCTCTCTGAATTCCTCCTTGCACATCCCTGCTGGCCTCTCCTCTCACTCTTTGTGTGAAGGTCTGACTGGAGGCTGGGCTCCCATTCGAGGGCTTCTTAGCCCACCAAACCCAGCTCCAGTCCCCACTGGTGTCACCTAACCTGTCCCACTGCAGGCAGTGCTGACAAGGTGGATTTTTGAAGAATATGAATGGTTAAGAGGAAATTTTAAAACTTATATATAAAACCATCATTGTATTTTTAACTGACTTATCTAAGAATCAGGAGCTTCACATGTAAAGTGAACACATAATAAGATAAAAGTTCACATGTAATAAGATAAAAGTTTAAGACTGACAGGCATTTTCCCACCTTTAAAATTACTAAATACCACCTTAGGTCTTGCCTCCTTGACTGTTAATCAGAGATAATTCTCTGCCTACAGAAAAAGAAGCTCCTTTTTTGCTACATCTCTTGCAAAACATCAAACTTCATCTTACAAAAAAAAAGGGGAAAGCTTTGAAAAGAATCCATCCCACTTTTCTAGCAACATCACACATATTTGCCACATATAATTCTTTTATCACAAAAAAATAGGATTTAAAAAACCCAAGTAAATAGTAGGAACTCTTGTAAACCAAACCCACTTTTAAGTTTTGGGGGGTTTTTTTACAAAGATGATCTCACAGCTCATTTGACAGGCTGATTTGGTCAATATTGGCACAATGGCAGTGCATTATGTTAGGACTAATGCTAATTGCAGCACTGAGACTAAGAGCATCATAAGTGGAAGGGGACTAATAATGAACTAAATACAATGCATTACAACTCATTTTACTGCATAGTAAAGTGTAGACAGAGCATCCAAAACCTACAAAATCAGGTTGACTAAAAAACAAAAAAACCCACCCCTGCTAAACTACCAGTTTAATCCAAAGTAATATTTTTACTATATCAAGCAGGGTGGCACAAATCCCTTTTTGTTCAGCATTTGAATCAAAAATGCATTTTTGAAAAGCACAGTCATGATGAAACTGTAGAAAACACTTAAAGTATCTTTGGAGGTGGGTGGTGGGGAGAGAGAAAGAGAGAAATCTGGTTTGTGTCAAATGAAACATTCCCTACAGCTGAATAAGAAATTTTCCTTTGAGGACCAAGAAAATCAAAGCAAATAAAGAGTTAGATCTGAAGTCCTCATGATTATTTTGCTGTCACACAGGAACAGAGGTTCTAGAGGATTCTGAAGACTGAGGTTTATGCCTCTGTATTCCTAATCAGGTGTGAATGCTATCTTCTCACTTTCTTATCTAAGCACAGAATGTTACTGCATGGACTTCTGCTTCTCCCAAGAATATAGTTTTGTTCTGCCTAATCAATTAAATATTTAGTGTGGAAAGAGAATACATCATAAATGGAATACACTTGGCTTCCTCTTGCAGGGAAGCTCTGCCCTTGACTCACTCAGTGAATATCTAACATTGAAGAGGGATGTCTCTACCAGGATGATCCATCACACAAAGTCAGACACCCTGTGAATTAAAGCTGTAACTGAGGAGAATCCTCCCAACACTGTCTACTTCTGTCCCCAGGTTAGTGGTAAAACTGCTGCCACCCTAGGCTTCTTCCCCTGCCAAGATTAATTTCAAAGAGGCAGAAAAGGTGCATAATTTTCCTTCATGATTTAATTATTTCTTGTCCTTTCCCTCAGAAAACAGATTCTGACGTCAATAATCCTGCTGTAAGCTCGTTAGTCACTTCAGAGAAGTCAGTGCTGATTTTCCACAGAGCCATCAGAGGCAGACAAGCGACACACCGAGGGAGTGCTCTCTCCTCACAAAGTGCTGGTTCACACATGAGCAGCGTACCCTGGATCCCCACAGCAATCCAGAGACATTAGTTCCTTTGGAAGAGCAGGACCATCCTGCATCCCTCACACAGGGCTGGGGAACAAGGCCCCGCTCCGTTAGCCATGGCTTTTATAACACACGAGATCCCTCAGCAGCCGGGGCAACCAGAAAAGGCCCTAGATCATGTCACTGCTTGAAAGAGCCTGGGGAGGCAGCAGGAAATTACACACACATTAGCTGGAGCTGATTTTGTAACAAAACAAGCCATTTGAACAGCTTGATTGATGAAGGCCAACCAGGCTGCAGGAAAAGGAGTGCACGTCTCGCTGACTGGCCGCAGTTCTCACGGGGGACGTCGGCCAGGGTACACACACGGGGGAGAGCATTTCCTGAGAGCCTCACAAAACATTTACCAAACTTCACGAGAGATTAATGCCTCACATGCAGCAAAGGGCTCGAACAGTGGGGACAAGACAAGGAAGATATTTCTCCATCAACTGAAAACTGGCTACGGCACAGAAGAGGGAGTCGTGCTAAGGCAGATAATCACTGGCATCAAAAAAAAGGCAGAGTGGCTGGTTGCGGTGGGGCTGCCATTTCATTAGTCTCACTGGAATGCCCTTCAAAGCAGCTGATAGCTGTTACTGCCAGACAGAGCTGTGGAAAAGGTCAACGTGTCAGCCCTTGATTATTTTAGTTCAGGAACACTCTATTATTCGTAAAGTATCTGTGACATATTCTTCCCTCTCACTCTCCCTCATGGACAGAAACAAATGGGAAAACCATTTCAGTGCAAGGCATAGGTGGTAGTAGGGAAAAGGCAAAAAGCACAAGCCTGCAGAGAGGAGGGAGGGAAAAAAAGAGCGTGGGGAGGGAAAAAAAGATGGGCAGAAGAGGCAACAGTCCAACTGGCCTGCTCAAAATTATCAGTCAGAGGGTGAGTGATTGAGGTTTTTGAAACTCAATTGAGTTTCAAAATTGAGGTAGATTGAAATAGTTGAAGAAAATGGGACAAACTTACTTTCATATGATGGGTTAACTCCTGCTGCTTATCACACACACACACACACACACACACACACATACACGTGTGTTCGCCAAGAAATACTTTTTTCTGCTCTCCCCATTCTTGTCTTCTGCTCCTGGTCTGAGTCTCAGAGGGTGATGGAGACTCCCTAACCCTGGGGAATCCCCAGATGTTGTATGGAGATGTGGCAACCTGCCTGGTTTAAACCCTCCTCAGCAGCAAATTGGCTGAGAACTGAGAGCTGAAAACTGGTGTGTGATCCCCAGGCATCTGCTAGCACCCAGCTGGAGTGAGGACAAGGGTCAGAAACAAGTCTACATTATTACTTCCTTGGTCCCTGTCATCCAGCTGCATACCCAGTTATGACTGTGTGGAAACTTACTTTTTAAGTACTGAATGAGCGTGCTCTTCCTCCAGTTCAGCTCTCTGCTGATACTGTGTGTTCCCTCCATTTCACACTGGAATTACCAATAATGTATTTTGGCTTTCTAGTGGGAACCTGACTCAGCAGGCACAGATGAATTTTTCTACTTTCCCTCTTAACTGGTCTTATTTCAGGCCTCATTAAGTGGGATTTCTCCTTTTATTTCAGAACCTCTGCCCAGTCTTCACACTTCACTAGGTATCCTTGTCTGTCTAGCCTCAACCAATCCCCTGCCTATGAGGATATTTGTCAGCTTTTTGTACCATTTCATCCAAACAAGCACCTCAATAATTTGACAACTTCATCTCTGGCATTGACAGAGGTCAAACTTACCTTTTATAAGCTGTTGCAACCTGAGAAACAGGATGACTTGACTGAATCTAACATAACCATTTCTCTTTAATACTTACATTTTTTAATTACGTCAAAACTCACCACTACTTCACTCAACAGCTTCCTTGGGCTTGGAATCAGCTCCTCCTGGAATGAAAGAAGTAACAACATGATCATTACAACTACAAACACCAAAAGAAGAACATAAACTGGTTCCTTTGAAGCACTGTGAAGTTTTGGGTTGCTTGTGTATTTGTACAATATAATTAGCAGCCTGTACACTCCTCATAATGTGTTACTGCCAGGAAAAAAGTCAAGAGTTACAAAAGAGCTGCACCACAGAAATAAATAAAGCAAAGGTTCACATTACTCCAGTGATCACTGCATGTTAAACAGACTTTTTCAGTTTACCAGACACATTTGGTCTGTCTTATAAATAAATCACTGAAATAATAAACAAGTGTCTTTTCTATTCCTAATAGGCTTTAAAATCCCACTCCTTCTTTCTGAAACAAAGTTATCCCTCAATGATGCTAATGGCATCCTTTTATTGATCTCCTGTATTCACTTACCCTGCAATTTTTTTCTTCACATTTCCTATTGCAGAGAAAAAATTGCCATCTTACCCAGCATGAGAATTGCTATTTTGTTTGAGTTCCTTAAAACAGCAGCAGGACTTTCACAGCTTCTCATGTTTCTAGAACAATTTGTCTTAACCCTGAGCCAGCCACCCTTGAAATGGTTAATTTTGCCACATAAGGTGTGCAGAAGAACTTTAGGAAACATCCACAGGCCTGTGGGGCTTGATTTAAAATTGTTTGAAACTGAGAGGATGACTTCATCATCTACCAAGTCAGTATTCTACACATAAGACCATTACATTTGAATATCGACAAAAGTTATGGCTATCAGAGCTCAGTGGAGAGCTCGAATATTTTCTACCTAAACTGTTCAAATGTCACTATTTCTAAGAATTTTTCAACTTTTTAATTGCAAAGTTACCTTTCATTACAAATTTTTCTTATTCTAGTGTTTGTACTGTTTTATTTTTGGTTTCGTTTGTTTGGTTGGTTGGTTTTTTTAAATTTTGGATGTATAGATTTATATTTGTTCAAGTTGCCAAATTATTAAATTAATTGCCAGTAATAACTGGCACAATTGGCTGTTATACATATACATGTTTATTTGTTATAAATAACAAATGGCTGGCCTAAACATGAAGTGAGCACAGGAACTATTTATTTACCAATTATAAGACTGCATTTCCTGGCCAACAAGACCTGTGTAGCAGAAGTTCTGCAAGGGTAGCTAATTTTCACTGCCAAATGGGGGAAAAAGCGATGATGAAAAATATTTTTAGTTTTCAAATAATGTAAAATTAAAGAGTTTCAAGCAGATAGCAAATATTCTGTTTCAGAACACTTTGAGAGTGAACACTGAGTTCCTTCTCACTTCATTCAAATCCCTTTTCTTCATTCCTACTGCAGAGAAAAACAGACCAAAATCTCAGATTCAAATAATTGCTAACTCACGCCAGAAATCTGATCCAAGTTTTGCAAAAGATCTCTCTGTCATTCAGGGAGAGTCTCAATCTTAGAATCTGACACCCTCAGTTTAGTGGTATTTGCTACAACGACTCAGGAGGGAGAAAGTCTCTCTAGGGATGTGAATCTTGTCTTTTCTGGCATCTCCATCCCTGCTCTCTGCTGGGGGCTCACAGCTGCCCAGTTTGACCCCAAAGAAAGAGTGTCAGCCAAAAAACTGGTGTGGGCATACATGGTGAAAGTGGAAAAAGATAAAATTCATCCCCTGGGCAACCTACAGCTACTATTTAAAGATGTCCACCTTGGCATAAAACCTCAAGGGAAAATGACCACTCAAGCTGTATTTACCAACTTCTACTGTTCCAGGAAAACACAGATGAATGATCAAATTAGGCCCAGTATGAACACACTGAGTTGAATTTCCTTTTGTAATCGTCACAGTCTAAGAGAAAAGACAAAACAATTTGCATCTTCATTTTCATTTGGGACCAGGCCAGTTTATAAAGCAGAATTGAAGGCACGTGTAATTTCCTGCTTTCTTTTCCCTTTCTCTCCACTGCCTGCCTCCCCCTCCCCTGATCATGAGAGTTCTCATGTATTTTCAGGCTCCCCTTTTGTTCTACTACAATAAAGTCCCCAAACAATTGCCAGGTCAAATGTGCTCAGTCTTTCTTCCATCAGTGCAGCAGCTGGTGCTTGCCTCTTAAAATTCCTTTACTCTCAGCTAACACATGCCGTCCCATTTGAAGAATTTCTGATGTGACTTTCAATTCCAGCCTTTTACTGCTCTCAATCTTACTTTAAAGGACTGATGGGTCCACAAAAAAAGACAGAGATTCAAATGTTATCAGATAATGTTCAGGTCTGGAAACAGGCATCGTTAGACTCCCTCTCCTGATGGGCGAAATGAAAACATGAATTTGAGAAAGAAAAAAAAACCAACAAACCAACAAAACAGATGCCTGGTGTTTCTCTCAGAAGTTTAGATGCTCACTGATATCCCTTTTCCAGTAGAAACTCCATATTGCTCAAAAAACCTGCAAGCTAACAAGCCCACATCATCTGTATATTTATTTGGTATTTTTCAGATCCAGCAAAGGGCTTGAATTCATGCACACTTCTCAACAGGCAAATAATAATACCTGATAACCTTTTTATGCCTCTTGGAAGACAGAGCCATTGTCATCTGGTCAAAAGTGGCACAAGTTTAGATGTTTTCCAAACAGTTTATAGTTTTCTAGGAGGACTAATTGTTCAACGTAGGTCGCACTTCTTAATGGGATGTCCAAAAGGAACATGGAATAAAGGCAAAAAGGAACTAAAAAAGTTATGAAGCTATAAAGAAAAGTTATAAATCTATCAAATTGAGACAAAGAATCTACAAGTAACTCTTGTCAGTTATAATAGATATGGCTGAGGTAGATCATCCAAAATAGTAAAGGGCACATCTTCAATTCTAACTTCATTTTTAAGGTTAGAACTGAAGTCTTTTGTCACTCTGATAAAATTACAGAGCAAATCTGAGCTTACCAGGTGCCAAGAAACCGAGGAGCGCTTTTCTTCACTGCCCTAGTGGGAGGTGGAGCACAGCAGCCAGGATAGAGACCAAAGGAAGCTTTCAAACATCCCAACTCTAGCTCGTTGGATTTCTGTCTGTAGCATAATTTAGACAGCTCAAAACCTAAGTTAGAAATTTTCTCAACTCTACCCTGTTGCAGGCTACAGTGCTGCTGGAGTCAGCCTGCACTGATACACCCCTGTCTTGCCTTCCTAAGGACATGGATTCAGGCTCTTCCAGGGGTTCTCTGCAGAGTGTCTTTGTCCTGTCCAGGAGCAGACTTTTGGTAGCCACTTTATATTACTTCAGTCTTTTCACACAGCATAAAGGGACAAAACACATCTCAGTTGGTCTTTAAAAGCTGCTTCAGAGTATATTCAGATGGGATTAAAAGTCAGAGGATCCAAAATCATTATTGACCATGGGCTAACCCCAAACCCACTGAGACACATGGAACAGCAGAATTCACTGACTTTGGTGAGCTTTGGTTCACGTTCCACACACTCCTTTAGTGATATTTTCTATTTCAAAGTATTACAGCTATTTCAGCAGATGCCCAGCATCTGTGGGCTTGATGGGGTGCTAATCCTATTACAAGGTGATGATTGGAAGCCTATAGCTGATACTTCCAGATGGTTTCAGGATTCTGAGACCGCATATGCTCAAAGAGAGGAGAAGGAATGTTTGGAGAGCTGTCTGGGTGCGAGAGTTTCAGGAGGTATTTGCAGAGTTTTGAGAGTTTCCGGATAGCTGGGGACCACAAACCATACATACATTAAACAGCAGATACTCACAGCCCTCTTGGAAGCTTGGAAGACTTTACCCAGACCTGTTAATATTCCCACTGGAATGTGTCGGAGATCCCAACAACTCTTGGCATGGTGCACTTGGCAATCAGCCACTCAGACTTCTTTGCCTCTAGGAAAGTGTGGAGGCCTTGTGCTCATTTTCACAGCCTTTCATCAGAGTGAAAGGTTCAGGTGACTTCATTCGTTCCACTCTGGCACTGTGGGCGTGGCGATCTGTGGAGGCCACAGTAAGGATGTTGCTAATTTCCTGGTCCTGGTTAACTAGAATATGTTAATCATAATCCATACTGACTTCCAAAAATTGCACAACTTCCTAGCTCAAAGCCCTCACAAAATATTCCTAATAAAAGAAAGGAACAACTGTTAATCACTGTTCCTGAAAGTTATTGTGAAATTTCACAAGATTTGATAACTGTCAAGGGTCCAGCTGCTGAAGTTTGTGCAAGAATCTCAGCTTCAGGCTGGACTAAGTGCCTGCCTCCAGGAGCAAGGGAAAGGTGTGATCAGACTAGAGGATCAGACTATATTCCAATGTTAACAAACCAGAATGCAAACATTTACAGTGGCTCTTTGCAGAGTAGATCATAGTAGGAAGTTTGTTTGCCCACACGTGCTCAGTCTTTTGCAATGCTCAAACATACAACCTAGCAAAGACAAAGTAAAACAAACACAATATTTGAGCAAGTTATCAGTAGTGTTACTCTATCAGTCTCACACCTCTTTCAACTTACCTGTATCAACAGTGTTTCTTAATTAGATGGTAAGTCAAATACACCCCTATCTGACAGGAGAAATACCCACACTGGAAATATGGAAAAAGAGCCTGGAAACCATTTTCAATCAAGAAACTCCTACAATAACTCAGTAGGGTTCAGTTGAAGCTTGCTAGCAGCAGATGTAAAGGCTTTGAAATTGGATGTGTGAAAATAGTGAAATACTCAATTAAATGAGGTTCATTTTCCACCACAGGTGTCCTTTACTGAAAGGGAAATTTTACTGCTGTCCTTTCACTGAAGTATCACATATCAGCTCTAGTGGCTGAATTAATACCATTTTTCTAAGGATATCTCTGAAATATTTCTCCATTCCACATTTTTTGAAACCAAGATGCAGGAAGAACATGTATGTTCTTGAATAAACAACAAAGCCTAGAAAAGTAGTTTAAAATAGCCTTTTGAGTGCTGGTTCCTGTGTTGCTTTTAGAGTCATGGCCATGTATATCAGCTGGGAGGGGTACCAGAAATACCTTCTTCTCCAGTGAGGGTGTTTAGTGTGTTACAGAATAACCATAGGTATAAAGTTATGGTCACTAAAACTACATGAGAAACCACCTCTGACAGTATTCTCCTACACATGTTGTATGGGAGCTGATATTTTTAAAGAGAAGGGAGTAGTGGATTCCTGGTGGGTACTATTGACCTTTGGATCGTAGTAAATAGGTCTTAAAGAACATTTCCCTGCTCAGAGTCCAGCAAAATGTGTTTTGTTTTGTGTGCATCAGGGTTACCACACTGATGCTTCTTCCCTCAGATGGGACCTCAGTTTTATAAGGATAGGTCTCAGCCTTGAGACTAAACTCACTCATTCAGACCTCTGAAAATATTTAGTTTTGACAAACACTGTGGAATTATAAAAGTATATGTGCCACTGATCCTGTTGCAGAATCAGTCTCATTGGGAACAGGCTGAAAGGAATAGCAAACTTTATCCTGCTGCATTATGCCAAGAATCCCACTTTTTATAAGTCTTAGAATTTTGTGGTCTATAAACCAGCTCTTCATTACTGGTGCCTTGTAAAACATTTTGAGTTCTACTTTTGCCAATAGGAGCCTTTTCAAGCTTCCATTACTGCTCACTCCTTACCAATTGTTCCAAGATGGTTCAGGGCACGGATTTTTCTGTTACCATTGTGTTTTTTCTCTGCTGTCATGCCAAGTCTCAAAACACCCTCCAGATCCATCAATATTTTAGGTATCAAAGTACCTGGTAAAAACAGTTTCTGATTTAGTCGACAGAGAAATTAATCGAAAGTTTCCTGGCAGTTTCAGCAGGAGTGAGATCAGACTTCTCTGATGCATGAGAAACTGTCAACCTAGGGGACATGTGGGCTCCATTTCTAACCAGATTTGTAGAGCACAAAGAAGGACAAAACACTTCTTCACAGAACCTGACTACTGATTTGGACGTTAAGAGGACTGGCTGGATGAGGACTGTACACCATTCTTCCAATATGCTGTAAAGGAAATGAAGTTTTATCCTTCATTTCCATCTCACCCCATCCACTGAGGCTGAAATCTCCCTAGAAGTACATGGTTAAGAGGTAAAAGGGACTGAAAGAGGATTTGCACTCAGCTTTTGGATTGCTGCTCCTCTGAGTGGTTTTAAAAGTCTCTTAGGACACAACTAGAAGTGCCAGTGATGTTATCAACAGCAAATATGTTAAAACTAATGAAAAAAAGCCTGCTGAAGGCAAGTCTAACAGGAAAACAGATGGACACACCAAAGAAAGCCTTATACTTCTCTGATAAGAGTGGTCTGAATCTGAATATGCAGATTTTAGTTGCAAATTGTCATCTGCTCTTTGCTGGAGATACGTACTTGTAGTGTGAGGGACGGAAAGGGTGTTGGTATTCACCTGCAACACAGCAACGCAGGCTAAACTCCTGATTTTCTCAGTGTGTATGGGGGGAGGCTGGGGCAAAATATGTTGTTAGACCCTCTGCCTCCCAGGCTTAGGCTGTCAGGATAGCCAGCATCCACTGAGAGAGGATTGCACTGATCCTTCAGGCAAGGCAACAACTTTCACTGCAGGAAAACTCTATCTGCCTGCCTCAAGCAACATTGTCCTGGTTTGGAAGGAATGACTTCGAGATTCATGGCCAGAACAAATGCACAAGGGAAAAATCTGCCTGTTTTTAAGACATAACTATGTAGCTGCAAGTTTATAAAGACTATATATAGTATGTGGACAGATGGATGGATGCATTTATTGTGGTAAGCCATACCACTGGGGTATTCTCTATGGGGCAAAGCAGAGCCTTTCAAACTTTTAACTGTTATAAAAGCAAAGCCACACAATTATCCATTTGCATTCCCTTTCGTCAAATAGTGATAAAAGATACTACTCTGAAAGAATTTAGGTATTGCAAAAGGTGCATTCCTTTGAAAGGTTCCCTCAAATTTTGTGTCCATGGTAAACAAACACTCCTCTAGTAGCTGCCATTTTCTACCAGGTTTTTGATATGAGAGAACACCACCTATCAGCCTAACTCTGTCTGTAAGCACGGTGAGAGGTTGCCATACCTGTTCACAGCATTGGAGAGTAAAGTGAGCATTTGTTTACACACAGGCATTTTGTCTCCATGTACGTAGAGCTCAGAGCTCCAGGAGATTTGCCAGTTACAGTACAGGATTGTAGCCCTGGGGAAAAAAAATCTCTGCTCTTTCACAGTATAGGTTGTGTTCCTGTAAACACATGACCAAGCAAAGCCTTTATTGTGCTGGTGCAGTCCCTGAAGCAGTGGGGTTCTGCAAACAGCTCATACAAAGCATCCCTGAGATGGTCCCAGACAGGACAAACCCCATTGTTGTATAATTGAACACTTGGTCTGAAGCTTTCTCAGTAGACCAAATAATTTCAAATGTTCAAATACATTTGCAAATACAAGTTTTGCAGATATGTTATTTTAATTTCCCATAGGTACTTAAAATTAATTTGCGTGTACTTCTGGAAAACGAAATCCAATTGCTGCATGGAAGTCACAGGAAGTATTGAGGGCTGGAACAGAACAGTGCAAGCAGTGACTGAATTTACAATATATTTCCCAGAACTGTGTGTTCTTGCAAGCCAGTGAGAGACAAATGTAAAGCTTAGGTATCAGGCTTCTTCAAATTCTGAAAGCAGAACTCAGTGTAAAGATTCAGAGACTTCAGTAGAAGGGAGCACATTTGAACAAAATACGGAGCTCCAAGTTGGAAGTTAAGCTTGTTAAATGCTTCTGGCAGGGACCTTGAGCTGTATTTTGTGACAGAACACAGTGCAGGAAAATCACATGCCTAACTGGGAACTCTAGTTGTTACTGCATGACATGTGTGACAATGAAGTGAAATCTAATGGCATTCTTTATCAGGCAGTACTTAGACTGAAAATATAGATCTTACTATATATGCTGTCATAATTTCTAAAATAACTTGTGATCTACTGAACTTCTGCACACAAATTTAGACGTTCTGGGACTAATCTCCCTAAGAAAGTAATTCCCAAGAATCAGATGTAGTGGCTACACAGTGTAAGTGACTTCAGTGAGCGTGGGATGAATAACTATGGCAAGAGTTTTCCAATCAGCCTCTTCATAACCAGG
The DNA here is from genome assembly GCA_013397815.1 of Aleadryas rufinucha. Taxonomy (NCBI): domain Eukaryota; kingdom Metazoa; phylum Chordata; class Aves; order Passeriformes; genus Aleadryas; species Aleadryas rufinucha. The sequence continues at coordinate 9,604 of VZTH01009533.1, read as the reverse complement.
GTAAATTTCAGCCTTATACTTTGATTCAAACAAAGCAAAAGCCACATCTCACATGCACAAAGAAAGAAAGAGATGTTTCACCTAAACACGGGACACTTCCATGACTCTCAGCACAAAATTCTGCTTTAAGTCAATTGTAGCATTCAGTTTTTCATAACCACCCTCATTGCACTAACATATAGGTCGCACACTCCATTTTTTCAAATGAGCAGGATTGAATCAGTTTTCCAGAATCAATTTTCCAGACCAAATAGTCATCATTATGAGCTTAAAGTTTCCTTCCCACAAATATTCTCTTCAGTTGCTTTCAGTGACCATCGCAGTCAATCCCTATAATTCCACTTACAATGTAAGTAAGGGAAATTTAATTAATATATGACTTTATTCACTCCACACAAACCTCAGATAGAGCTGGAGTTAATTTTTAGCTGTAAAAGTCTAGTCTAGCAACTTCCTTTGCCAGCTATGAGAACATGAACTTCATAAAATGAGACATACAACAGTTGTTACTCAAAAGTCAATTTTAACAACAGTTACCACAACACAGCATCCATGAAAAATGGGGCTTTTGGTTTTCTAAATGTGACATGGAGAAATGCATGTAAGGACAGTACTTTAAAGTTCAAACTTCAGACAATGCCTTTGTCCAAACCTGTGTTTGTGTCCCTGGAAAAAATACATGCAGGTTCTTTCTTCAAATTATAAAACTCATTTTCACACTAAATAGTTAAACTTCACAAATAATGTTTCTCCAAAATGTTATTTCAGATGTTTTAACAGTTCCCCCATGAAGTCAGATGTGAAATGTGTGCTACCCAATAAATTGAAGGTACAGCCAACTTTTTAACTGAAGTAAGTGAAGTACCAACATCCTGAAAATAGAAAGACTTGTTACAAAGAAATATCCTATGACCCACAAGTCTAAACACTGTAGGTAAAGCCTACATGGAATTTACTCCAGTGCATTGGTCAAATGCTTTATGGCAAAACAAGCTTAAAGGTTGTTGTCTGGGAGAGCTCCATACTAACAATTAATGGGATTTAAAACCAGCAAACCATGACAGTTACATCTGCAAAGAGCTGATTAAATCTCACCTGGTTTACATAAAATCTTAGGTGTCCAGAGTGCTACTAGGAACTGGGGCAAGGAGGAGTTTCCCATCACAAATGCTCTTTCACTACGCATCATGGCTTCTAAACTGTACTGTCCACCAGGGATAAAAGCTATCCAAATTGGAACTGAGGAGTAATTTGATAGTTGCTCTGAAATTTTAAAGAAAACTCTTAATAAATACTTGGCATCAAATCTGCTCCAGAAGTACAACCTTTTTTTTTTCACCATTTGTGTATTCTCCTATTCCTAGTAATTTCCTTCTTTTCCCAGACAAATTGCCTGTTGCTTTCTGGCCAGTACAAATTCCTCTGGGGTTGGATCAATATATTGCATCACACAACCTCATAAGATTCTGCTCCCTGACCTATTTGTCGCTTCGAAGTACAAAACTGAGATTTTCCCTGAATTGTTGTAAGAATTATTGATGTTTGGAGGTGGAGTCAGTGGTTTGCTTGAAGGCAGATCACTCTCTCAGACCACTGTTTAACACTTGGAGATTATGGTAACAATTATTTCTAGTAGAATTCACTTTAGCCTAAGCTGGAGTCTCAGCTGAGAAAATCCAGATCTCCATTTGTCTTGCTCCTAAACCTCTTCCCTATAAACAAGCAATTCAGTAAGCAAACACTGCAATAAGAGCTGGGAAACACATTGTCAGGAGGGTTTGGGAGCCTCTGGACGACTCTATACCACTTACCTGATACTTTTCAGAAACACTAAATACACCAAAAGAGCAGGTGGCACCAAACAAGAGAGTATTAATGAAAAGGTTTTGACAGCATTTGTACTTCACCTGTGTCCTTCCAATAAATCATCCATAAATCAATCCATAAATTAACAGAATGCAGTATCAATATGTAAACAGTATAAATTAACAGGATGTGTGTGCTGAGCAGGAGAGGTAGCACAGGCTGAAAGCCAGCACCTGTTTTGAGCCAAAACATCATGATGAATTTTGTGTCTGGGTCCTAAACAGTGATTCTAATGCAAAGGTCTTCTACAACATCAAGAAAGTAAATTGTAAGGATAGGTTATTCCAGAGAGCAAAGAGGTGGGCACTGATGCAGTCATAAACACTGTTAACCACACAAAGAAACACATAAAATGAAGAAAATAAATCCTCAATATATGATATGAATATGGAGGAGTTCACATCATAACTGAAGAAAAGCCTGTCTTGAGGGACAAATTTTGGGATGCCAAGCAATATGCATAAAAGCATTGGTTGCCTTGATCTTCCAGGTAGACCCCTGAACACTTCCAGAGATTAACTAGTGTGTGAAGGCTGAGAAATCACAGCTGGGGAAAAAAGATCCTCTTGAAAATCCTCATAAATGGTATTGTATTTAATGGTCAAAAAGCACATGTGAAATTAGACAGTGTTCAATTTTATGGTGCAGAAGGCAAAGTATTTTATACTATCTTCATTTTATTATAAAAGTAAAATAAAACTGTGACAGGAGCAAATTATATCAACATAGGTATTCTAAGATTTCTATACAGATCCTCTTACATGCTTCAGTTCTGATGGTTCTGATTCTACAGATCATTCCCTTTTTTCATTTTAAACATTCACCAGCTGATAAAAACGGCAGCAGGTTCTGCAGTTTAGATGTCTCACTCTCTACAGTTAACTTCACTGAATCTTCTCTTTTCATCCCATTTCATCCCCTCAGATATCAATTAAGAAAGAACTCACATCTGTGCAAGGATTTTACCCAGGCCTAAACATTGCTTGTTTGACCACAGACATCAGACTTTGTATTACTTAAGCCTGGATACTGGAAGAGGTAGAAGTAGCTGAACTACAGAGCTGAGATGCAGGTAAAAATGGCACTGAGGGTCAAAAGGAACTGAAGTCACTCATGAGAGGGTAAGGAGAGATGGGCAGGAAAATTTTTGTGGCAGAACAAAAAGCTGAAATCAAACTATGCAAGTTAAGAACTACAGCAAAAAGCTACAGAACCTGGCTTCCCTAGAAAAAGGACAGTTTCCCAGCTGGGACAGTAACACTGCTGATCTTCATTAACTGCTCTGAGGTCAGTAAATAAACAGCATATACAGCTAACTATTACTGACAATTAATTACAGCTATTATTGCAGCATGACAGCTGGCATTTCTAGTAGCCAACATCAGATGCATTTTTAAGAACCTGACCCTGCAATAACATGCAAAATAATTACTGAGCTACGTCTCAGGAATCTGTCAGGTTCCTAAATATAGGTCTTCAGTTGCTATTCTCAGCATGTAAGATACCCTCCCTAGGACATTCTTGAGCTCCCTTATCAAAATCCATCTTTTCATACAGCCAGAAACTTCACCTCTTCTCTCTCATGCTGTAGTATCAAGGGTGCTTATTATACTTGTTAGGGCTTTATTTCCATCCTCAGTCTTTCTATTATATTCAGGTCGACTTATTAAGGATCAATAGAAGAGGATCTCAAGGCATTTTAGACTGAACCAGAAACTGATCTGTAGGATTTGTATCAATTCCAGTCTCTAAAGACCAAGTTATGCAAAGGTTTCTGGACAACTAAATCCCATCTGAGTATCTAAAGAACTTTGTCCTTGCAGCCAAAAGTAGCTTGTATCTACCACGACAAAATTCATTTTGGTGTTAAATTTGCCTTGATGTAACCTCAAATTACTGGGTTACAGCAAAGAAGAATCAAAGACCTTCCTGAAACTGGGAGCTATTCACATTTGTGGAGCCTCTGCTCATAAGATGTTTGCCAGTAAAGTTGTTACCCTTAAAGAAGAAAGGTGAGTGTCACAGGAAATAATAAATAATCACTCAGCTGCCATTTTCCAGGACTCATAGGTAAATAGTTCCCATACATTGGATCAGCTCAGGATATTTTCCATACTACAAGCAAGAAGAAACTCGTTTTGATATCCAAATTTGACACTTTTTGAACTGTACAAAGGCATACAAAAAGACACTACACATGCTTGACACACATGTACCAGTTACCAATTTTGCATATACACAAAGCCTCACATAGCAAGCTACTAGAAGAACTGAAATATTGACAGGATGAAATGTGTGACTTCCACATGTTGCAAGAGCCAAAGCTATTTCGATTAATTCTTCCAGTTTTTGAACAAAGAATTCAACACTTCAACATCAGTTGAGACCACAGGTCAAAAGAAAATTATACCACTGCATTTCCTCGGAAAATGTTCTTCAAACACGTTATGCAGAAATGCAGACCTTAACATTTTTCACATGGTGTTTATGATATTTTATTCCTTTCCCCTCATTTGTGTTTTTTTTTAAAGGAAAGGCTGAAGAAAGCAAAAGTCTGAAATAGAAATTAGTAGTGACGAAGAAAATGAAAAATCTCTTTTTCTTTAGTCATTTTTTTCCTTGAAAAAAGACATAGAAAAAAGGATTTCCTCTCTCACATCTCGCTCTTCAAAATTTTTTTTGAAAGGCATTTAGAAGCAACATGAAAAGTTTGTTTTGATGTGTTTCAATATTTCTGATGGGAAAAAGACCACAATCTTTTTCTCTGATAGATATTCTGGGATGCCATTTAAGAGTAAATAGTTTTGCCATTCGCTACAGTTGCTTGTGATTACATTATAAGCTTCAATTTCTCAAATGTTTTAGACCTACAGCATAAACAAGTTCTTTATCTGCCTAAACTTCTGATGTGCCATTTTCAGGATGAATGTTGCACACACAGATTGCAATAAGAGGAACTCTTCTCCCTAAATGGGTGTTTGAGCAGCCTGAAGATTCAGACCATGTGCTCTGTCATGGCTTTTAGCTCATCACATTCAATTCATAATCAAAAAAGAAAACATTTTTAGTAACACCAGAAATGAATAGAATGAAAGGGCCTGACTGACAGCTCTGGTGATCCATGTGCTTTATCATTCCCAGGAGGGGGGTTGTATAAACACCTGGAAGAGCCTGTCTAATATTAGGAAATGGCTGTAACTTATAGCTTGGCTGGAGCTCCCAATATGGACATTCTTATTGCACAGTAAACCTGCCTCTACACTATTTAATTTACTCTATAGCCAAAACTAGCATGAGATAAAATGTAAGCCAAGTATCTATGTGAAATTTATTATGGAATAATGATTCTGAACCGTCATCATACCTTGACTTATTTTTAAAATCATTTCCTCCAAGGACAAGTCCTAATATGAGATCCATCCCTACATTTTCCAGCTGAGACCAAGCCAAGCCAGCTGCAGACCCAAAAAAGGAATTGTGCTTCTAAAGCCCTTCAGGCTCCGCTGCTAAAAATGCCAGTGATTGACCTGATTCTGTTGCCCCTCTCTCCCCAGATCCTGATGAGTTGCACATCCCTCCATCAGCTCTCCTGCTGATTTCAAAGGACAACCTGTATTCCACACTGAACCCGAGGGGAGCTGCAAAGAGCAGCCTATCTGCACTTAAGCCTTATGCAGGTAAAAATGGTCCCTATTTCACCCAAACCTCGCTGTCAGGTGGTGGGAAACAGGCAGAACCCTGGCAGTGCTTCATGGCGTGCATCAGCCTGCAGATCTGAGCCTACAGAAATATCTTTTCAATGCAAATTACTCCACAGGAACCACAGTGCTTCTGCTGCAGTTTTTAGGGTTGGCATGGCAAGGTGATGATCAAGGAGATGCTCTGCAGTGCAGCCTGTGCAACCTCTTAAATCCTAATCAGAAGTGAGGGAAACTCAGGGCAGGATTCTGGGATTTTTGTAAAACAGTCAAGTGGGACCACAGCATTTTTCTGGAGTACAGCTCTATGGGCAAGTGGGTAAAGGTGCTATTTTAAAAAGCAAGTGCTCCAGATAACTCACCACTCTTGGCAATATTCATTGCAGCTACTTACACTTAAATACTTTTGATGCAAGGCCTCATTATCCATGTACCAGAACATCTCTTCCCCTGGCAGCATTTTAGAAAAAAAGAAAGAAAAAAAAACAAAAGAAAAACAAACCAAACCCACCCCCTAACAAAGACCTCTGATAACTTCAGGGACATGGCATGTTCTCATAAATAATTCTCTCTTCATACAGCAGTCTAAAAATTATGCAGAAAGACTTGGCATCTCAATTTTCTCCTTTTTAAGTCACACTGACCACAAGGCACCAACGTGTTCAGCTGCAATTAGAAGAAATGCTGTGGTCCAATAGCCCTGACACCTCCTAGGACTGCAGGAAACTCATCTGTTCTCTGCTTCACAAATTGCCAGAACATTTCACAACATAAGATCAACGAGCAGCACAGACAAAGTTCATCCAAGAACATGTCCTTGACATGTGCTTGATGCTCTTTGCTGGGTACTATTTTTTCATGGCCTACTGGAAATTTTTTTTTTCCCCACAAATCCAATTTTTACAATAAAAAGAAGGTTTTAACTTCTAAATGCACATAAGCACACATGGTTATTATATATATATGAAGTTTAAAAATAAAACCTATTAATCACAATGAAGGAAGTTTTCTCTCAAAGTGAGGTGGTTCTTGCAGATTAAAACAAGTATCTTGCCAGCATTAAACAAAACATTTAGCTCTCATGCTACCTTAAAATGAACCCTATCTAGTGAAAATCCAGGTCATAGCAGCTCATTAGCCAAATTCAGCCTTCCAAATATTATTTAAACTAAGTAACCTTCATACCTTATTCACAACAGCTCATTAATCTTCATGGTGTTATATTTCAAAGTTTTGCAACCACAATAATAATAACAACAACAGTAAAAACCAAATAAATTATGATTAATTAACAAAATAGTGACCCAGGAGGCAACCAAAACCATTATTAAGAGGTATATCATAACAACAAAGCTTAATAAGGGCATTCAAATCATTATTTGAGCTTATGTCTTTTTCATGAACCACAATTCTCTTCATCCTTTCACTGTAAGGCAAAGTAAGAATCATGGCTGAGATCTTCTCATCTCCAGCCTTTTTACCCCAGTGTCTCATCCAAGCAGTGGTATCTTGCACGTGACAGGAATATCTTAGAAGAAACACAACATACTTTAACTTCCCAGCTTGGGAAATCATTTTCACCATTCAAGGCCATATTTTCCTTCAACCCACCCACTTGAAGTGCTGCTACAGCTAAATATGGGATTTTTGTTTCTGTTTTCCAGTGTTGAAACTTGGCTGAAAGGTGTACTTTCTGTATCCTTAACTCTTAGGGGAATTTAGGGTTTTGGCTTCTCTGTGGAGCTTGGATGCTATGTTCAGATTCTTAGTGTCAACTACTAATTGGTCAGTCCAAAGGATACACCATTCTCCTCTAGTATTTTTCCCTTCTCTTCCTCCATTTTCCACAAAGAAACATAAACAAAAACTCAGGGAAGCTATCCACTCAGATCTACAGGTGCTTTTCACTGGCTTCATGAAGATAAGAGCTAATGCAAATTTTCCTCCTTCCTGCATTGATCATCTCAGCTTTCTTTAATTTTTGATAAGCAGTAAAATAGTCAATGTTGGCATTTAAACCAATTTTTAAAGTGGTTTAAATAATAATAAATGCAGAAGTTAATTTGCATTTATTCTAGATGAGATGTTTTGTTCATTTCCAGACCAACTGTCTCTCGTTACCTTAATTTGCATGCAGATGTGAGCATTTCTGTCAATTTTTGCCAAGTTTTTCTTCTGACAAAATTACTAAAGACTTTCAGCTGGGGGGGGAAGAGAAATGGAAATTATAGAAAGCAAAATGGCAATTCATGTAAGAAATCAAAAGCCAGTAATCTCAAATATTTTTCGTTTTCAAAGGAAAATATCAGATATCACTTATATCTGTTTCACTTCCTTTTTTGCCTCTAAATAAACTTGCAGACAATAGATGACTGTGGCATGGCCTGCCATATCCATCATCCTCAGGACTGTGTCAGAAACAGACCTGGAGACCATATCCTGAGTTCCTGCCTTTCCAGTTCTGGGAAAATTCCCACCACAAATTAGATTCTGCATCCTCAGCTCACGTTTCACTCATCTGTTTCCAACACAAAAGGTTCTGTTTGCTTGGCAGTCTGTTTCCTCTTAATCTGAAGCCATCATTTTCAGGTACATGAAATCTCACTAATTTCCAAAGTGACAGCCTGCCATGGCAAAAACATGGGCTTATAAATTTCACTGAAGAAACAAACATAAGAAAAGAATCTGGCCAGGGGAAGGAGGAGACGCCAGTTTTGGAAACATCCTGTGTGAAAATTCTACATCTTAATTCACATTTTAACAATCTTGGGAGTTCGGATTTGAGTTGTAAGGCTTAGTGCCATGCCTAAAGGAGTAAAGAGAGAACAGAAGTACTGGGAAAAAGAAATAAGGAATATTGTAGATCAACACTATGTCTGTGTCATCACTCCACTGTGAAAATTTTTCTTGAAATCAAGCAATTTGCCTCTGTTAACCCCTAAAGATCCATCATCAGTGACACAAAACCAACCTGTGTTTGCTTCCTACCAGGCACAGCAAACAGGTTGGGGTTTTTTTAAATTTATTTTTAAAATCATCAGCAGGTGTTCCAAAGCAGGGGAGAAGAGTCCCCCTGTTATAAATGCATTCAGCCACCTCTCAGAGCCTCCCTGATCAGCTCCATCTCCTGAAGCCCAAGACAGCAGAGTGCAAATGCTCTCTGGGAAAGTTTCCATGTTCCTAAAACAGTGAGTCATTCAACAGTTGTTTTCAACAGGATCTGAAAGGGTGCCACACTAAGGTCATCTTCGAGTGCTCACTAATGAAACACACAGGGGAAAAAGCAGAGATGTTTGCAGCAGGAAGTTTAATACTTCTTGACATCTCAGTATTTACACGGCCCTCGCAGCCTTAATATAAAGACCCCCAAATCATTAATGGATTAATTGATATTACCCCCAGATCACCCCTGCTAACAGGGTTATCTACATTTTGCAAATGGAGAAACCAAATTAAGAAGTTAAAAACAAAAAAAAGCTTCTTGAAAGCTACAAAAAGTATATGATGAATTAAAATATGATTACAAATCTCTGGAGTATTGTGTTTAAAAGCTTTATGAAAACATGAAAAAAGGGCTAGATAACGTTTTCCTGAAAATATCAAACTTCCAGAATGAAAAAAAGGTTTTTATACGTTTTCACCTTCTACGCATATTGATGGACTTTTGTCATATAAAACTCCATATATTAATCAAAATTATTCTGTGTCTCATCCAGGACAAGATAACCATGATGTTGTTGAATTGGAGATACCTATGTGGTTTGCTATTGATCTTGCTTATTACAAGATCACAAACAGTCCCAGTCCTGTTGGGTTTGCTCTGGTGCTGTCCAAATCACTACAGAACATAAAGAAAGACAGACATTGCCCAGGGAATTCACAGGCAAAGTGTGGAAGGTTTTGTGTCAACCCTGCCTCCAGGCCATGGAATATATTCACTGTCTTCTCAAACTCTCTGCTGTGTTTCTGCAGCCTTATCACAGCCTCAAAGTTTACCTCCCTGTTTCTGAAGTTACAAAGTCTCCCATAGCTTTAAAGTC
>VZTH01009532.1:249956-387265 GCA_013397815.1 Aleadryas rufinucha | reverse complement strand
ATATATGTGTATATCTTAAGTTGCTTCACTATTCTAATGTAAATTAAAGGACATATTTCAACCACTATCATATTTTTACGCAGAATAATAAAAGCAGCTATTTTCATCTTGCAAGGGTCTTGCAACAGTGCTTGAATGTCTTGAACAACTAAACCTAGTGTGTCTGCAACCTTGAAAGGGAAAGGCAAAAGACATGGTGAAAAGGATGAACATGAGAGTCTGTTCAGGAAGTTCCCTGTGAATGAGTGATAGGGAATGTGTGTTGAGCCTTATGTTTATTTCTTTTTTGTTTCTTTGTTTGTTTGTTTTTGTTTAGTTTTGCTTTAGGAGCAAAAATGAATTAACAGAATCTGTTAGCAAGCTAAAACAGTGCAGCTAGATAGGAGACCAAGCCATGAAACTTGAGAATCACAAACTGCAAGAGAGATTTTACTGCAGGAGGTAGGAAGTGGCCAGCTGGCCTAGAACTTGCTTCACCAAGAAACCAAACAGAAGAGTAAACAGTTATGGTTCTGTGATGGGGATGGAGTAATTAGATATTGTATGTTTCCCTGCTGTTCTTTTTGTTTCTGCTTTCAATAAAGCACTCTTGGCTAAGCCATCTGATTCATATTTGCAAGGAGAGAAAATTAACTGACTGAGCAACAGAAAGACTATTTTAATTTCCCCAATTTTCTGTGTGGGAGTTTGAGTTGCTGTTCATTACTCCTGAAATTTGAGACTGGCTGTTGCTGGTGCTAATCATGCAGCTAAGTGGATGACAGGGCTGGTCTGAATGCTGGTTGTGAGTGATTGCTCATAAACAACCAGGTGAAATTCTGGTAGCTGTATCAACTATAAATCCATGCAAGTACATGAAAATACCTAGGTAACATGTAATGTCCTTTGAGGACAGCATGATGCAACCTGACTTCTCGTGGCTGGTTCCTTTTTTACACATAAATGTGTACTATAATGTCTCATTTGATAATTATCTCATGGAGTTTAAGTATGTATACTGTAATGTTTATTCAGTTGGATCACTGTTTTACCATATGGCATTCTCTGACAAGTATCAAAGTTTGTAAACCTCTTAAATCTACTTGTATCTCTTATAATTTATTTCGTTGGTGACTGTTTTGTGATGTTACAGAACTTGCATATGAAAGTCACAGTATATCGCTACAAATCGTGAAAATCTAAATATATGTACTACTAATAAATGGTTATCAAAACCACATAATAGCTAATCTATTGATTTCGATAATCGCTATGATATGTAGTATATGCTTTAACACACTGCTCTTTGGATTTCTGGGTGCATGTTCAGGACTTTATCTATTCTTTTCGTAAATTTGATTTCTTATATTGCTTGAGTTCTTCTGTTTACTCTGGCAGAGGAGCAATGCTGGTGACATTGCAAAGACTCCAAAGTAAATGGAAGATTTTTCATTCCCATTGGCATAACATCTGACATTACTACATTGCACAGATGACTAATTTCTGTGATAACTTCAAGATTCACAGGTGGCAGCAGAACCACAATACTGGTGAAACATCTGGATTAACAAAAAAGAAAGGAATGAAATTCTACTTCGTGGTGCCATGCTTTTGGCTATAGCAGTTTTACAAAATTACTGGATAGGGAACATTATGCTTCCTACTCATATTGAACATTCTGTGCATTGCTTGACTCACACACTCCTCTAGAAATCTTTCCTGATGTTTGTTTTGGACTGTTGGATGAAAACCACATGGCAAAAACTTGATCCAGGGAAATAGACATTGTGCTCACTGATGTAGGAAGCACTTCATAGCAACCAAAGAAATCTACTACTGTATGTATTTTAAGGGGGCATTGCTTCAGCTGTGGTCAAGGGCTCTGAGTATCACCAGCAATTAAAACAGCCCAGCAGAAGGAAAACTGCTTACTCAAACTGCTGGTGCTCATGTCCTAAAGTCCACATTAGGCATTTCATGAAGAGGCAATTCTAGAGGTAGATTAGTTCCATGGACTGAATGTCCAATTCATTTGGAGTGCCTCAGGTGCATTTTGGTGCATCTTTGAGCCTAGTTTTAATTAATTTCAGGCATACTGAATAGATACTGAATATGAACCAAATTTGAACAGTGAGGAGGACTGATCAGGAGACTTAATTCAAAAGCACACATCGAGATCTCAACAAAAACATTAATATAGACACCCTCAAAAAAGGGCCTCTATAAGGATCTCCCTTAATTTTCACTGCTTTCACTCACTTTGTTTACAAGATTAATAATATTTTCTTCTTTATGATATTATGCCTAAAAATCTCTATATAGTTTTCGCTTGAATAATCTATCCATGATTACCTCTGGACTGCATGAATGAAAAAATTTTACTGGGTCTAGCTAGAACACAAGACTGAACATACTATTAAAGTGAAGCGGCTTGATTTCTAAGCAGCTTGATGGAGACTGGCCAGAATGCAGGAAACCACTGGTTATTTCCAGGTGAATTTAATTTTTCAAGACCTTGTTCACATTTCATTCAGATAAAAAAAAGGTGTCCAGAAAGACTTAAATAGGGATATTTGTTTATCAAAAATGTTCATTTTTCACTCAGTTCATCTCTTTGGCTTACTCAAAACACTAGACCAAGCTCTGTAGGAGAGGAGTGCCTGCCTCATATTTTCTGCATATTCCATCTGACATGCCAGAACAGTGAGATCCACAGCTCATTCTTAGGCATTGTCCTTCCTGAGGTCTTCTAACAAGAGTCAGTGAGAGGGATCATGTGTTTTTCACAACCATCTCACATTTAATTTCTTTTTATGTGACAAAACTCAGATTTACCACATAACTGTCTTACAAGATATGTGCACCAGAGCACACAATGTCAGCAGACAGGATTTTGACTGAGGAAAGTTGGTCTGTACCAGAAGATAAACAGTACAGAATAGCAAGGTGAAACTCTTGCAGGTAGTAACCCATTTCTGTGACTTATCTCAAAAAATTCTAATTTTGATTCACAGTAGTCTTACTTACAAGAAAATTGCAAGGTTCTTTGATTCTTTTGTTTGCTGTGCTCATGAAGACAGAAATACTCTGCCAGTAGCCAAACTTTTGTCTCCTTCTTCCGTAATGAATGACTTCCTTTCTTTTCTTGTTTTGCCTTTATTTTTTTAATACCAATAAATAACATGCTACTGGCCACAAGAAAGGCATATGCAAATTGGCAGGGATGCATCCAGTTGTATGATTATACACACTTTTTGCTTTGGGAAAAACCTATTATTGCTTACTTTGTAAAGGGCATGCTCTTAACAATATCTAAGTAACATTCTCCCCTTTCATAGAGGAATAATGGGTTATAATTTAAGTCTCAGTTAATATTTATTGTGACTGATACCATATTAGTGATAAAATCAGTAAGTCACTGCTTTTAAAGACAGCTACCCTTACTGAAATATTTGAGTTCCTTCTACATGAAATGAATAGTGACAACCAAGTCCCCGGTGGATTGCAAAGAGCCTCCCGAATTTCCTCCAGTCTCTTAAAGACTTCTTACTTTCTTTTCTTTTCTTTTTGACAGGGATTTATTAGGTGAAAAGAGCTGTCACGATATCACAATTGTGTTTATGATGGAAATGTCTTTTCAAAGATGTTCATAAAGCTCTAGACACATCTGCTGTTACCTAGATTTTTACCCTTTCTATAGACAGATGCCCTTGATTTTGGACCTTTTATTTTTATTTTAGATTTAATAATCTGTTTTACTTTGCAGAAGAACAAGAAGAATGGGGTTATATACATCAAAATTAATTTTCATAATTTAGCTAAGAATAAATCCATTAATTGCATTGAAGATTATTTTGAACATCAAAGCCCCAGAGTAGTATGGGAGCTTACTGAAAGCAAACATGGGCTTGATAGGCAAAGATGCAATAGAGAAAGTGCTCAAATATCTTCTGTATCTGTGTATGAGTATAGACTATGCCTCTGAATAGTGAGATTCTTTATTCTAGTTCAAGAATAATAGATGTATGGCTCAGAATGCCAAATTCTTCACCCAGAAACAGGAAAGACATTTTCTAGCGAATCGGAAGGGAAAGGAATAATTTTGAGATCCTAATGAACCTCATTATTAAAAGTAGTAGTAAAAGTCCAATTAAACCTTGAAATGAATAAGATTTTGACCTAACTTTAAAAGCATTTATCTTCTGATTAGCATAAATTTTTCATGATTTAAACTTGTGATAGTGGTTTTTGTACAACAGCTAATTTTTTCCTGAGTGTATTGGTATTTTGGGCTTCTTCATAGACAATGAACTGAGTTTCAGAACAACTCCCTCCTCCAAACGAAACCAAACCCAAACTAACCAACCAACCAAAACCAACATAAAACTCCACCAAACCAAAAGAAGTTTATCCTCCATGCTCTGTCCTCAAATTTGTTCTCACATGTTCTCAGAAACCTCCAAAAAGGCAAAACTTGGAACTCAATATATATAATTTTTGATGATTATAGATTTTCTGTACCAATACAATGAACTGCGTATCTCGTGACTGTTTATACTGCTGAACACTATAATGAACTGTTTCATTGCCTTTTTCCCCTGTGTCAGATAGCAGGTTAACCATGGAGGCAAAGGAGAGTTCAAACAAAGGTGAGAACATACATGAAGAATAGAATCTACAACTCTCTAACTACACTGAGCTTTTTAGAAAAGAGCTACACCCTAAGAAGATTTTGCAAAGGAGATATTTAGATTTAAATTTTTCCTTCATTTATATTTTGGAATTTTGAAAACAAATTCATTTGGTAAAAAAGGTAAAATTTTCCTATCATCTGTGTAAAAATGTTAGCTATAGAGATCAAAACTGAACCTATGTATGAAAACAAAATTCATCATTAAAGACAAAATATTAATATTTTGTGGGGAAAAAGGATTGATAAACTCCTAACAGATTAGCAACTTTCTCTCTTGTGCATTTTCTGGGCTTTTGTACCTTTTTCCTAGTACAAACTGCTAAAGTAAAAGAAATTTTGGTATCTGTTGAAGTGAAATAGCATCATCTTCTTTAAAATTAAAAAAAAGAGTTTTTCTCCAAAACTAATTCTGAAGATCAGCTGGAGAGGGTCCACAGCAGCTATATTCAAGTAGCAAGTAAGAAGAAAATGAGGCCTTAAGCCCCCCTAACCTCCATTTAAAAGAAAATCTTTCCATGGGGTATTTATTCATTGTTTCATATGTAGATAATCCTTTGCAAATGGCAAAGAACTAGAAATTAGAAAAATAGTAAGCAATAATACCACTGGGAGTCATTTACTTGGGGTTCACTTACCTAAAATTACTACAATTATTAAATATGCTGGAAAGAAATAATGAAACACTACATTGCCTTCACAAAAATGTACAAATCACATTTCCTGTTATAGAAATTGTTTGAGAGATATAAAAGACCATTATGTCACGATTCAGCAACAATTTGCTTGCAATTTAATAGCAAATTAGATCCACACTCTATCATTTATTGCCAAATGGATAGGCAAAAAAAAAAAAAAAAATTCTCTGTGTCCAGAGAGAGACTTTTCCTTTGGCACATTTGCTGGTTTTTAAATTAATGTGTTTTGCCAAAAGTTTTCCTATGAGTATGTGATGGCCCAGTGATCTTCTGACTACTCTGGACTGCCCGAGGCCATGTTGCCTTGCAATGTTTCCATCACAGCAATGATGCCCAACAAGGCTGTAATGCTCTTCAGAAGAAGTTTCTTAGGAAGAGCTGTGCCATACTAAAGAGCTTTGATTCATGCTGCAAACTGGGGACACCGATATGAAATAACATGTGACTGATGATCAGTCAGTGACCATTTCCATAACCATTATGCCATCTGTAATTTATCAAGGTAGTATTCCTGACGTTACACAGCTTGGATAACCAAGGGACAGAAATACATGCTGTGATTTTAAAATGCATTTCTAAGGATGTTCCTTATGCATAATCTGCTTAAGGATTCATAAGTAATATAACCTATACCATACCCTGAGCAAATAAACATAAGCCAGGACTGTAATAAACTTTTGACAAAAATTTTCCCTAAAAAAAGGAGATATTTTCATTGGAACATTTAAATGAATATTTTCTGATCAGATGGTTCATCATAATTTGCCAGTATGGTCTGAAACAAAATAACTTGCTGTGTAAAGCAATCTGTCAAGGAAACTCATATTAACTTCACTAGACACTTTGAAAATATGTCTATTTCCTCTTTCTGTGTTATTAAATATCAACCATAGCTCAGTGATTTTTGGTTTGCTTTTTATTTTGTTAGCACAAGAGAAAGACGCCATGTATAAAAGCATCCAATATTTGAAGAATGTTCTCTAATGACATGCCTTTTTCTGTACAAAAACACTAATGACAAAATCATCTCTAAATCACCGCAGTTACCTTTATGTCGGGCATATGTAAAAGGCTAAAATACGTAATATACAACATGGATATGAACTAAATCAGAAAGTACTCTTTTTGGTATTCACAACATCTAATTTATGCATTTAACTTCAGGTCTCTAAATTGGGAGCCAAGTTCTGCAGGCAGCATAGAAAGAGACAGGCTGTGCCATTGCACAGTGTAGCAATGGAATCATCTCCTAGAGCAGCCTCCCTCTCTCCACCGACTACGGAGAGCTTAGTGAGACTAACTTACACACACACACCTTAAATTAGATACCTAAAGCAGATGGACTGAACACCTGTCTTTGTTTTCCACAGAATTTTTATTGTATTTGGCTTTGCAGAAGGTCTTTTGCAATAGCAGAGGATTTTGCTGACCTGAACAAAGTACTAAAAATATTGTAACAGTGACCTGATATTTAGGCTCATCCCCAGAATTGTCTTTCTCTCCTTTTTATTTTCAGTATCCAAATGGCAGGTTCACATTTAATATAAAAAAGAATACCTTGCTTTGATCTGTCGTTTCTGAGCTGTCCCATTTCTATAAAATATATACCATTCTGCGGGTGCAACTTCAATGCACTATTCCAAAAACTTTGTCATAAAATTTAAATTAAAGAAAAATGAATGTTTTTTCTGGACTTAAAGCAATGGAAAAATAGATACTACAAAGCACTTTTCTCAAATGTTTTCTGGCTAAAATGAGGAAAACTTTTCTATGATTTTACTTAAGAGTTGCAAGGTTTTAAAAAAATATTTACATTTACAAGTATAAATAGTTTTTTAATATTCCTTATAGTTGCAGATAACACATTTACTATAACTCTGTACAAAGACTCACAATATATCCTACTTGTTCTCATGTCTTTTTCATACTGTATAAATTCAATTACATTTTTTGGCTCACTCATGTAAGTACCTTAAGAGGCCCAAATGATAAGAAAAGGGAAATGGCAATTTGGAAGGGACAGGACATAACAAGACTCAATGGCTAAAAATTTACAAAAGACAAACAAGTTATACAAGAGTAGGTAAAAGTTGTATTATTTTGTACTGCCTGTCTCCAGATAACAAAAGGAAGAACTGGTTTTCAGGTCATGTATAGAAGTAGGTAGGTAACCCCACTGATGCAGGGAGGCAGCCTGTATTCCAGTAATAGAATTTAACTGCATAAAAGAAAGCTTTTTATTATTTGAATTTTGTTCAGGATTCACACATGCTAAAATTCTACAGAAAATTCAGCAAACTTTCTAGCAATTAAAAGAGTGAACCAGCCGCCATGCAATTTGAGGATTTGACAATTTGTAAGGCATTTTGGCGGTGAAGGGCTGTACACTCATGGTGATGGGAGCAACAGGGGTCAACTACAGTTCCTAGACGGGGAAGTATTATAGAGTTTAACAAGAATACAAAGATGAGCTCTCCAAGCAGTTAAAAGACAATTTCAAAATTGCTGTACTAGAAATAGATAGTGCTCTGTGTAAAGGAAACAGAACTGTCCAGTACTGTTAAGAGCAGCACCAATCTTAGCTGGATGTTTTCATTGGTGAGGGTGGAGAGTTTCTAATGAAAAAAATACAAATGAATGTACTTCACATATACTTGAAATGGGCAGGCAGGTGGGTGAGATAATCACTGTAGATCTCTTCCAATTGAAATAAAATATTCTATTCTATTCTCTCATATTTTTGTAAAATTGAAGGAGCTGCAGTGTTCTGCAAATCGCTTCAGTGCTGCCACTGGTGAAGTGCTCTTCATTGAACATTCTGTAGTATTCCAGGAGTTTTAGAGTATTTCATCTTTTTAAGCTCTTAGACAGCCTTCCTAAAGCTCTATTTAAACTGGTTGACCTCTGTACTAGAGCTTCAGATAATGACCTGCACAACCAAAAGGTCCCGAATGTTCACAACAACCTGCCTCTCTTTCAGGGACTATTTATTTCACACAGCCCTTCCTGGGAATCTTTTGCTTATTTATTTCAGTTGCCCTTTAGATTACTCACCCCCTTTTTGGATGATGTTATCAACAACAAAATTTAACACAGCCTTTTTTTAAAAAAGGAATGTATTGTTTCTATTAAAGATTCAAGTTCCTCTGTCAATGATTTTGTACTGCTTGGAAATTAAAAAGACATTTAATGCTGACTATTAAAATAAAGAAGCCTATGATTTAATAAAGACATAACATTTTTATGATGGAAAAAAAAAATTCTTCTCTAACGTCTTGTGATCTGGGCTGGAACTGAATTTCTGTGACAAATGCACACTCATTATCTGCAGAGATTAGAGACCTACTTAAAACAAATCAAAAACACTCAGTGTCTATGCATTGGTTTTACATACCAGTGTGTTGACCCCTCTAAGAGATTGAAAGGTTTTCAACTTCAGCACTATCACTTGAACAATAATTTAAGATTCCAATTATGTCAAGCATATGAGATGAACATGAAAGGCCTGATGTGAGCTCTTAGGTAAGGTGAATAACAGAGACATGAAATTGTTGAAGGAGAAGAGCTTCAAGCCACAAAGAGAACAGATAAATAAACGTGTTTGTTTGGGGAACAAACAGATCAGCCAGGCCTCATGCAGAATTTTGAAAAAGACCAAACTAAAATATAGATGCTAACTCAGTCTCGTAAACTCTGGGTGCACTCTTCAGTGATAAACAGAATATACCCCTACAAAAAAGTATTACAATGCTCTTTTACTCAACTGGCCTAGCCAACCTTTTTTTAAGGTAATCCCAACAAATGTTCTATTTGCTCCTGTTTCGCATGTGGTTCTACTGAAGAGAGGACTTAAGAGAAGGTATTTCAAATTAATCTCCAAACACTTATTTTTTAAAAAGTGCAACACTTATAAACTGAAACTCCAACAGAAAAAATTCAAAAGAATCCTGTCTGTAACTTTGCTTTAAAATTAACAATATATACTTGAAATGTTTAGAAGTCCAACTTTCTCCTGAGAAAAAGACTAAAATACTAGATGTTTGTGAGAAAATGCAAGTGCTAATAAAATGTTGAGACGAACTGCGACTTTTATATGTAGAACCAAGAAAAATTGTAGGTGCTTTCCTAATGTTTCAGGTTTGAAAGTTTGTTTCTTTTAATAAGCCATGCAAAGCTGAAGAAATAATCCTCTACATCCATCAAGTGGTTTGATTAATCTCCTAGAAAAATTTCAGTAATGATCCATAGAAAATTCAGACAATATCTGTGTAATATCATACAGGAAGGTCTGGAAGAATAGAGGATACATCACTTTCAAGGATGACACCATGTTCCATTAGTCTGAGTTTGGCTTGACTTTTTAAGTGGCTTTTAAAAATATTTTTGAATTTTTAAACACATTAGAGAAAAACCACAATGCTTTTCAGATGATAAGTATGTAAAGCATATTTTTCTGCAGCATAATTGAAACCTAATTAATCTTTTCCCCTGGAGATCTTTTAGAATTGAGGGTAGTGACTATCATAGAAAGAGGACTCAGTAACAAGAGGCATTTCCATTTACAAATATTTTCTCTGGAGCATCAAAGGAATGTTTGGAGATATGTCGCAACAACTTGACTTAAATATTTTGATTATGCATTACACATGCCATTTAACCTTGCTGTATGTCAATTTCCACATATATGAGAAAAAGAAAATAATATTTACTTAATGTGCTGTCTTGGGGTGACTTTATGATGTGTATCCCTTATCATCGCTTTATGCCCAGACATGATTCCTGTGCCTTTCTGTGCCTTTAAGCTGAGCCCGGGAGAGGAGAGAGAAAAAGGCCAGATGAACTTTTCAAAGCAGTCTGTGCCTCAAGGTCACTGCTCCTCTGTGTCCTGCTGCTGCGGGGAGAAGAGCGGAGGAAGCACCCTTCTTGCTTTTCAGACAGTTTTTTTCCGGCTCTTTTTCTCCGGACAGAGACGGAGAGTTAAACCTTGTTTTTCTGGGACTTTGGTTTTGTCTCCTTCTTTCCTGGACTTGTTCAGAACACCAGAACATCAGAATCCCACTGGGGAACCTTCCACCGGCCTGGAGGGGGGCCCCCACGCCAACCCAGCTCCAAGGAGGAGGAGAGAGACCACACTCACAGAAGGACTCTAAAATCTTTCAGGTTTTCTCTCCACAGCGAGAGATTTTATTATTTAGCATTATTATTATTTTCCTGTGTGTTTTGTTAAATAAATAGGTTTTTTTTCTCTTTCACGTTCCTCCGAGGAATATTTCTTTCCCGAACCTGGTGGGGGAGGGCTGGCTATAACCTGCCTTCCTTTGAGGAGACGTTCCTTTCAGAAGTTTCCCTGGATTTGGCCCAAACTGGGACATATACTCATTAGTACTTGAGCTATACTTGAGAAGTATTACATACTATCTCAACTGAAACTTTCATGAAATCCTGAACACTGCCTTGGGAAATAATGTCAATTTTTTTTCATTGGCTCTTAATAAGATGTCACATTCATATGAAGATGATACGTGAACATATTTTACTGGGGAGAAGGGAATTAAACCATCTTTTTATTTGTCTCTAGCCCTTAATAATATTACAATATGAGAATAATATATGAAGAAATGTTATTTGAGAGAAGAAATTAAAGCATAAGAGTGCCTTTCAGAGAATGAATGAAAAGCCATAATTATCCGGCAGCAAAACCTGTGCATAGGACAAGCAGTGTATTTAGATACTACTAATGCATTTACTTTGGTATCAGTTCATTCATATTACACATTATTACTTAAAATAGCAACAGAGATTAAACTCTCTCTCTCATAATTAATTCCTTCCTGCTTCAGTTTGTTCTGTTCTGCATTTGAATTTTCTAGTCACACAGAAAAGGACTAGGAAATATACTTCAAACTTGGTTTTGGATGTGCTACACAAAACCCCAATACCAGTGGCTGTGAACACCTTCCCTTCAAGCCCAAAAAGGCACTTCTTTTAGATTTGTATTGAATCTAAGAATAGATTTCTACTGGAAGAAGTGGAAAGGAGGTTATCCTACTGTCATGCTTTATGAAATACACAGATGAAGACCAGTATGTGCTCTATACATCTATACCTGGGAATATGGCTAGAATTTTATCACCAGAATGTAAATATGGGAGGTTGTATCTGCCAAGCATTTTGTCCCATTATCACTTAAACATTTGTAAATAAGCCAGCAAAACTGAAGATGAAAGGATAAAATGCATCTTAACTTTTACAGTATTTTTCTAATAACATGTAAACTGTATAATAATATTGAAGATAGAGTCAGTGCTAAAAAAATAGAAAAATGATATTTCTATCTAAGACAGAAAATAATGTCTCTTAGAAAATTGAAAAGAAATTATTTTCTACATAGATTTTTCTACTAAGATTTTCACATTCATCATTCAAAATTTTCTATTTGCCTGACAACAGGATCTGATTTAAAGTTTAGAAATAAATTTTGAACTCTAAAGAGATTTCTTTTGGTATTGTGGCAATACTTGCCAGTACTACTTGTGGCCTACTTTTCCATGCTTTAATCTTTCCACCTCCAGAGAACATATTTTGTATCTCTTCATTTTATTTATTTATTATTTTGGTGTGTGAGGTTGGTTTTTTGGGGGGGTGTGTTTTGGATTTTTTTCTTCGCTTGATTTTATATTTCAGTGTTAAAATATTATTGTGACTAAGCATTCAGTTACCTTAACTTTTTTAAAAAATGGTCTAAATTAATTTTATTTTCAGTCTAATTTTAGCCACAAGAAGGGATTTGGATCACTCAGATGTTTTTCTCCAAACACAAAACGGGAAAAATTCGTAATATATGCTCGTGTACCCCTATTAGTTGAAGATCAGTGTTCAATACCGCTGGTCCATACAGGCATTTACGTATATTTTAAATACACACAGAAACACATAAAAAGCGTTTTGCATCTATTGCAAATAATTTCATTAAAACACACATGTCTTTCTTTTAGCATGGCGAGGAGCACTTGTTAATTCACAGGTACTTAATTTTCATATCTCTCTAGATACTCAAGAATACCAAATTATCAAAATTACTCTTCTCACATCACATGCAACACTTCCTGCCTCAGTGTTTCCAACCAGTAGGCATCTGCTCTTGGGTAACACTCAAGTAGTAAAGTCTGCTGTCAGAGAAATACTGCACATCTCAGAGGCTTTCCCTGTTTATGAAGTGGTTTTTACTCATTTCTGCCTTCAATAGTCTTCTGGACTTGCTCTACAAACTAGCAAGTATTGGTGACTCAAATACATATCTTAATCACTACAAGTATCTATTCATATCAAAATATTACCTCAATAACTAAGAAAGAAATGACTGTAGAACTGTTCCTACAAATGAAATGTCTAAGTGAGGAAAAGTTAAGTATTTTTAAACTCACAGGGCATCTCATTACAGATGCTATTTGATTCACAATGAAGTCAATGAAGTCAATAAAAGTCTTCTGAATAATTCTCAGATAAATAAATGGCATTTCATATGGCCATTTTTTCCCCAAATGTACTCAAATATCCATGTATTTATCTCTAAACAAATTATTTAGATAAACACACCTAATTACAGGGCACTGTTCTTTCACTTATATCTTACTTAACTTGCCATTTTGCATAACATAATAAAGCTTTTCTGTGTAGTTTTGTGGTGAATGTGTTGTAAGTTATGAGAAGAACTAGTGAGACTGCCTAGGACTGACAAGTGAAGCTCTAAGAAGACTGGTTTAGTCTTTTATCTACCTGAGATGTCTAACCAGAAATATAAGGCACTTCACCATATGATGGGGATTTTTTTTCCCCACATTTTTTCAGATGTCATCCTGAAATAAACATGCCAAAACTCTGCTTTGCTGATTGCGTCATCAGAGCTTGCAAACGCTAGCACTTCTCTGACAGGCATTGTGAATCACAGTTATTTTTTCTCCCAATGTCTACGAGGTCTGCCACCTGAGCTGGCATAGTCTGTAAGTGCCATCATCTTCTCCTCAGGGCTTACAAGCTATATTTGCTCTTTCAGAAGAATCTGAAAATGTTGTGAACCATAACTATGTTTCTGAGAGAACTTACAAGTTCTGCCATCTGTGCCTGCAGTGCTTCAGAGCATCATAATATGGATATGGAGATATTTTCATCATGGGGTTTACGATCTCTACCAGCTGCATCAGCAGAGATTGTTAGTGCTGTGAACCACAACCATTTATCTCTCAGCACAGATGCCTGCTTTACTTTTTCATTAATGGTCTATATCTGTTTGACCACTGTTATATATACGTGTACATTTTTCAGCAAAAAGGAAAGCAAACAACCAAAATAATCCTTTAAAGCAGATCTTTAATCACTGCAGATCTGGAGAAATTTCTAAATATTTATGTTAAGTTTAACTGTGCCTTGTTTAGACCAGGAATTTATTGCAAGTGCAATTATTGTGATAGCTATATCACTTGTAACCTTTTTTGCAGTCTGACAAAGCTGTAGCTCCTGCTGCTATTCAGAGATTTTGAGGAAGTATTTCCTTTTATAAATATGACGTTAATTCTCTTTATGCTGTCCTGGCATCTTCTGACTATCTTTGGTTTAGACCATGACATGAAAAAAACGGTCCTTATGAAGGAAACTTTTGCTCTCGTTAGCTGTCATGAAGGAGTTTTGGCACACGGTGATAGATCACTACTTTCCCTACACTGGCTCTGGGAAAGAAATGTGATAGGTATCTATGAGAAGTAACAGCAAATCCAGATGGGTACAACGAGGGCTGCGTATGTCAGAGGGGAATGTAGAAAGGAGCTCCATCTTCTCCATATGTTGATAGAGAAAGAAGCCATTGACATGCCAAGAAGCTCTTGACTGGCTGTCTAAATGGGGAAGCCAGGGATATAAAGGAAAGCAGTTTGAGATTTTACTACTGATGTCATTGTGTACCTGTTGCATTTCAGTATACCAGTATTGGAAACATATAGATCTGGAAAGTCTAGTAGTAAAATTCCTATAAATTAACAACTAATGACCTTTCATATTACAGCTTTGAAGACACTGGGCTAATAGGTCTATAATTCTGTGCCTGTGTGTGCACACAAGCCTGACCTGACACATTTAGACTCAATTTAATTTGACTGTGATGAAGTGCCAAACCAGAAATACTTTGTGGATACATGGAATTTTGAGGAAAAGGCCTTATTTCTTATCAGTCCTGTGGAGACTTGTTTGGTACTTGGGACTTTGCAGATCTTGCTTCTGGGGCTGCCTGGCTGTGTTGGTTGCCCACAGCAGGGGACACAAAGGATGCCAAATCCCCCAAGCAGAGAATCTGGCACTTGGTGGTTCCAAAAAGCAATTAAATCTGCCTCTCCCTAATCCTAGGCCTTCAGACCAACTTTAAGTTTCCTTTATAACGTGGGTTTTGGAAATCAATGAACAGACTGATTTTGGGAAAACGTTTGTTTACATTGAAGGTAAGCATGTTTGATTTCCATTTATAAATGTGGAGATTTCAAAAATGAAAATACTAAAGTCAGTTTTCATGATTTAAAAAAATTTATCCAAGAATTACTTACAGGTTATGCTGTTCCTGAAACTATGGAGGAAATGCAAAGTTTCTATATGAAACTAGGTCTTAATTTTTTCCTTTGCTGAATACGAAAAAAAATCCTATAATTTTTAGCATTTGGGATGTAATATCTAAATCATAGAAAGTAACAGAACTTGTAAGGTTAACTACTGCTTATCAACTAATACCCATCTTGCCTTTTAAAAAAATTCTTGTAGCTTTGGATCAGTGTTGAAAAACTACATATGCTAAATTTTATACAAAAGGCAAACGTTCAAAGGGAAAACAGGAGTATACTTCATAACTCTCTTATACGCTGATTCTACTACAATATTTACTGAGCAGTCATTAGTGCCTTGATCCACGTCCTCAGGAGCATTCAAAATTTAAGTTCTATTCCCTATTTGCAATGTACCAGTAAGATACTTGACACTTTGTTCGTTGCTGGCATTAATATTTTAGCAAACCTGACGTATGTTTACATACATATTTTCCCTGTCAAAACACTTTATTAATACTTTCAAAAGTGTATTTTTGTAGCTGTACTGCTTTCTGCATTTTTTGTGCATTTTAAGAAAAGGAATTTCAAAATTTTTGAAGTAAACTAATTTGAAAATTTGAATTGGTTCTTGTTGATTTTTTATGCTTTTCTACTATGTATGTCAACTGAGCACACAAAATTTTTAAGTTTTAAAAAGGTTTGGAGGAAGGAGTATGTGTTCCTTAGACTAATACAAAATGTTTCTTTTTCTGAATCAGTGCACAGCCCTGGGAAGGACAAAATTAAGATCAAAATAAATGTGGAACTGCACCTGCTTCTTGGAAGTAGGTGGTATTTAAGCTGAATTTAATCTTGGTATTTACATACAGAGGGACAGCACACTGGCAAAGAATCCACATGAACATGGTCCAGGTATCTACAATTAGGGGATCATTACTAAACCAAATTATTTTCATGGAGAAATGCATCTGGCCGTTATGCCATTGTTTGGAAACCTGCAGTCAAATCTGTAATCAAACTGGAGGGAAACCTGTAAATTGCTAAAAAAAAAAAATGACTTCATCCTAATCAACTATGTATTGAGCTGCCTGCATGATTGTCCTTTTTTTCCTAATATGAATATGACAATATTTAGAGGGCTTATTGATCCCCAATACTTAGCTGTTAGGTCATATGAATAGCAAATGAAGTATGATATAAAATATGCAAAATAATAGTACATTAGCCTAAACAACACTAATAAATTGCAAAGCTTAGCAAGAAATTGAAAATCACTAATGGAGCACTGTGCAGTTTGTTGAAGAAATGAGCAGTCAAAGAATCATACATAATGTAACAGTACAATTGCTAACAGCGGGCTCATAGAAGACAATTTAAACTTATTTTTTATGGACAAGAGGAATTGATCTTTGAAGCGGTTCCTAAGGAGATTCCACTTAGCCCGAACAGCATCTTGGGATTGAGTTCTGGTCTATCCCTTGCACTGAATACATATTTATGAACTTCCAGAAAACACTGATTTAAATTACACATGAGATTATGGTTTACGAACTTAAACCAGAAGAGGTAAAAATATTAGACATATGGAACTAATACCTGAAACTGGTATTAAATTCAATGGTTATGACAGTCCTGCCGGTTCCACTGAAAGATAAGTCATATGTAATGAGCTTCACTTCTTAAAATTCTTGGGACTTACAAATACTTAAAGGTATTAACACAAAGGATGAGTATGTTTCAAAATAATAATATTCTAGATGATATTCTATTTTCTCAAGGCCATCTACATGAAAAATCAACTTATGTTTAATGTAGTTGGTATCAAATGCACTTTTTCAAGGAGCAAGACTGTTTGACAAAATGCAAGCCTTTACTATGCACTGATAGGAAAAGTTCTCACATTTGTGAACATTCAGGGGGAAATTTATATCATATTCATTTTTTCTTTTTTCAGCATTTTCCCAATGAAATATTAAATTTTATGTTGCCTTGCAAAATAAGTCAAAGAGGTTTTATAAAATGTAGCAGTGTCATAAGATCTGATGTATTTTAAGTACATATAATTAATAACTGAAAAGACAAACGTGAAATTCTTATGAGATCATATGCAGAAAATATTTTCATCTCCTAAAAAGTATTGTAATTGTAGTACAGTAACTGTTCATTTTAAGTTATAAGCAGCCAACATTTTCCTTGATGAGCATGGCTTTTTTCTTCCATTTGATTTCAACTCAAATGATATGAATCTAGGCCCTTTTAATGCTGTTATTATGCACTTGGTGGTTGTGTAGGCCTAATCTCTGGCCGCATTAGCCTGTAGGTCTTATAGAAACGCTGAAAAAATCTGCAGAAAAATTATATGTTTGAAAAATGGAGAGGGGGCACAGATGGGTCTTTTGTTTACTAAAATGTAAAGTATTGAATGGCATAGGCTTTTTTTATTAATAAAATTTTGTGGACAGATTGTTACGACTTAAGCCTAGTCATATACCTAATAAACATAAAGCCACAATTAGTTGAACAGCAGGTAGTTTGCCAAAGACCAACAGTTCACGTACTCACTGGGCAAACAATATTGTAGTTCTATATGTTGAGATCTGAGGAATTGTTTAAAAATGTAGCAAATACAAAACCATGCAGTAGAAATGCCATCATCCTGAGGCGCTCACTGATGTAAAGGTGGGATGACTGGGAGAATGCGGGGTCATCACCATGTGATATTGTTTGATCCCTCTTAAAAATCCAAATGCCATATCCTATGCCATATCCAAATGCCTATCCACTTCCCAGATTTACATGGATACTCTTTCTTCTGAACATCCTAAAGGCACCTTACTGAAGATACAGTGTGTTAAAGTTTTATAGTACAACTCAGCAAGTAGCTTGTGACTTTAGGGAAGCAAATGAAGAACTACAACTCTATGGCCCTATCCCTGTTAAAGAAATAGACTCGAATTCAAAACAAACTTTTCATCACAATAATTCAGGTAAAGGTGTTCCTCCATACTTTTGTTTTTGCCAAAATGAGATATAGGACATGCAACTTGCAGTTTTGAGCATGAAATACAGATAAAATACTTAACTTACGCATCAAAAAATGTGGAAGTAATTTAACAGATATTCAAGTTTAGAATGTACTTTGTTCAGCTCTGATCTCACTATGAGCCAAAAGAAACTCATTATTTTATAGTCTAACTGTAATCAGCATTCATGCTCCACAAGCTGCATAGTATAAGAACTTTATGGTCAGATAGCTATTAATATGGCTATGTTGGTTTTTGTTTTTTTTTGTTTTTTTACATGGCTTATTCCTATTTTTAGATGATTCAAGTATTTTCACAGCCTAAACTGTCTTTTATTTTTTTTAAGCTCCATTTTCTGTCAGCAAAGCACAATTTCACAACTTCCTTGTCTCCTAGCTTTTACGTCAAACAATTATGAATTGATGAAAAGTATCCCATTTCCATAGTGTTCCTCTCTGGTGCTAGTATTCAGGGTTTTTTTTCCTCTGGGATAAACTTCCTATCACACTGTGCAATATGGGTTACAAGGATGCTGATATTTTCAGAAGGTGCTACATTAGAAATTGGCCTCTTAGTCAATGGTATTTGAATGAAAAGAAACTCCCTCTAGATCTAAGAAAAAGAAAGTATTCCCTATTTCTCTCATCAAAAAAATAAAATATAAAAATGAGAGAGCTGACACTGAGACTCTATATATAGCAGCTGGAGAGTGAAAGTAAGTGGGATGATGCTGGCTTGAGGACACTGATACAGTGGAATTAAAAATTGAGGATCCATGATGAGGCATGGGATGATACCAGGGAAAAAGAAACCAGAGTAGTCCTGGCACATAACATATTACTTTATCTTAGGCAATCCTGCTTGTCCCCACTAAGTAGAGGGGAGTAGTGAGAGAAGACAAGTGATTTAGCAGCAAGTTGACAGTGCCACTGTTGTCCATTTCCTCTCTCACAACCTATTGGAAAGAAAAGCAAAATGCCAACCAGGAGGGCTCAAAATGTACCTTAACTGCTTTACTCAGAAAGAGCATAGACCCTTTAGAAGTACTGCTGAAGTCACCACCCTGGCAGGAGTTGGGGTCAGGAGTGAGGTGGGGGTCTGTGTGTGTGCGCTCGCGTGTCTTTGATCTTCAGGGAGAATTGAGAATCTGTGCTCAGTCTGGACCAGCATTGCAAGCTCCAATACTTAGAAATGCTATGTATATCTACTTTTGGAATAGTCACATCCGATTCAGTCTTAAAATATAAATGAGGCAGGCTAAATTAATCTAGATCTTCCAGCTCATTGTCACTTCCTCCCACAAACCTTCAAAAAGGTCATCCATATAAGTATTAGATGAGTTTTAAGACAAAAAGTGAGAAATAGTTTTTCTTAAATTGCAAATGAAAATATACCTAAACAAGGACCATGGCTCGTCTTCAAAAGAAGGGCATGGGAATGTTTCCAGGTCATCAGCAGCATCTAAAAACCATCACTTACTCACTTCCGAGAGCTGAGCAAAACCAAAATTTTGATCTAAAAATTTTCGTAGTCTACAAACACTTGAATTCTCAGTAGCTCAGATATGAGAGAGAGGAATGCTTTCATGGAAGGAGCATGCTTATTAGAACCTGTACCATAATCTAGAATATTTGCAATAGCAAAAGAATAGAATACTGGAAGACCTGTATCTCCTGTTACTGCTAGGCTTAAGATAAGAAGAAAACACCAAAAAGTGCAGTAAAGTCACATATGCATTATGTGACTTCAGATTTTCTGTATGTTTTGGTATAATTTCATGACCCTCTGAAAATATCCAGTAACAGTAACTAAATATAAAATATTGCTATTTAGGTATCTCTAATCGATATTTTGCTTTGTTCTTCTTGCAGTTTTCATGGAAAAGACATGAGCCATCAATAGCTTACTGGCTTGGGATAGATACAAATACCAGATAATGGAATAAATCTGGCAAGTAAAGCAGTAAAAGAGAACCTGTGGGGGAAAAAACCCCAAAACCTAAGTCTAAACCTCAATTTGTTGTTTAGGAAGGACAGGACCCTGAGGCTATTTTAAATGTGAAAGTCTCCCTCCCTTCCTTCCTTCCATGCTTCCTTCCTTCTTCCCTCTTTCCGCTCCACTCCCTCTGAGTCTCAGTCTCTCTCTGGTCCCTTCCCCTCTGTTTTTGGTCAAAATTGTCAGGATCCATGAACAAAAAGAATTACTAGCATATGAAGAATCCCACTCATGTGTGACTGCTTTTTTTATTCACTCTGTACTGGTGCTGTATAGGTTTACTGATACAGTCCCCTGCTTAATAAAAGACAGATCCCCAAATTTGTGTCACATTTTAGAGTACAAGATATTCTGCTTGAGCTGCAATATATATTGAGAGAGTAGTACAAGTAATAAAATTTTTTTTTCATATATTAGTATATGTAAACACAATAAATGTATGCTATATTATTTTGTACTCAGAAGCCCTCTTGACCACTGGGAAAGCTCTGAAGATCATAAAAAATAGATAGAAGAAATATTATCCTTTAGAGAACTCTGAGAATATTTACTTGGTACACCCAAACATATGGTGATTCAGTATGACAAATCATACTTCTAATAGAGTTTTCTTTCCTTTTGAAATGTATTTTTCTCCTGTGAAAGGTGCCAAATGGACGTCCCTCAAATCCTGAGCCTTGCATTGTTCTCATTAGAAAAAAGCTACCCCAATTTCCCACTAGCATACATAATTGCTGCCATTGAGCTACTATTTGTGACAGTAAGACAACAGCGTAGTCTATATACCCCATTCAGTGCTCACTGTTTCTACCAATAGTGCAAGCTGGAGTGCCATTTGCGGCATTAGCTTTTGTGGATATAACAACCTGTCAATTAGGAAGTGAATTAAGTAATTCACACAATAATCATCACGTAACAAGCCTCGGTCCCTGCTAAGCTGAGCTATTTTTGAACTGGCAAATCAGAGCCTCTGATCTAGAGCTGTGTGCCATATAGATATCCCAAATGTGTTCATCTGATGATGCATTTGTACTTACTGCAGCATTAAAACAGGGTAGATCCAGATCTTGTTTTTACTTTACCATTTCACTGGTGTGACATTCATGATTGCAGATAATGAACAAACACAGTATACAATAAGGGCAACCATCAGGATATCACTTTTCTTCATTAAATAACCTTGAAAAAGGTTAATTAGTTTGCATTAAACTTGCCAATTTTAGCTGGATATAAAAATATACAGAATGTGTTGAAGATGGCATTTTTAAACTTGTAATGAACAACCAGAAACTGTTTTGGTTATTAGAAGTAGCTAACTTTGACCATCCTTAGAGTAGTTTTTTGATGATATGCTGGAGCCACATTGTTACCATAACTCCTGTAATCATCATGACAATAATGATTTTGCTGAAACCTAAATGTGTGAAATTAAGCCTTAAACAACTGTAAATCTGTCCAGCAATAAAGTCAATGAAAGATCATTACACTATGTACAAGAAGGATGTTGCAGTCAGATGGTGCATGGTTATATTGCGTCTGTACCCTGGCTTCTTTGGTGATTTCATAAAGAGTGAATGATCGTAATAAAGTGTAATATCACATGTTCTCTAATCTCAAGTTATTATATGATAGGAAAAAAACTACACCACGTTTTAGTTACAATCAAACTACTGAGCTTATTCACTCTTTTAAGGAAAGGTGATATTACAGACAATTTGGTAAGTCACTCCAATATGACAAGCTCACATATGTTTATATGTTAATTTAATCCACTTGGATCCTCATACACAATCAGAACAGGATATTTTATGAAAATGTCAGCACTTCCAAATCAGAAAAATGTAAACTCTGGAGGTAGTGAGGCAGGCTTTCAGCCTGTAACTGTTGATCTGCACTGGATGCAATTTTGCTTTTGGTTCTAATTAAAGCCAAAAAGTACGAAGAAAAATAAAATACCGTACAAGTAAGAAGAAATGGCATTCTAAGCACTATGTAAAGTAGTTTCAGGAGTAACTGAGATAACTCTACAGAGAATCCTAATCTGTTTTTGTTTTACCATTACAGTCTTTCCTTCTTTGGGAGAGACAGGGTGATATACGCAGAATATGCTCTTTTAAACGTAAAATACCATAAGAATGTGGTGTACAAAAAGAAATGACTAGGCCCTCCTTACAATAGCACTTACAATCCTATTAGTCAATGACATCATACTGAGAAGCTTAAGTATGACTTAAGAAGATGTTGGTGAGACCATCCTGACAAAGTATGAAAAAAGAGAAAGATACAAGGAGAAACCATGACAGAATACAAATGCAGCACATAAAGCTCAGATATAAAGAAAATACATATAAAAAAAGAACAACTTGGAATTAGAGGAGAAAGGAAAGAAATTTTCTGTAATGAGAGCTGAAATATCCCAAATAATAGAAAACATAGAAAATAATTGGAATGACAAGGCAAACAAAGGTTATTGAAGTTGGCCAAGGTTAGCATGAAGAACATTGCATTGGGTTTTATGAATGTGGCAAGCACCCAGTTTGTTCCTGCAGTAGTTAGAAGTTTCTTTACCTTGCTTGCAGAACCAAACCCACCTGTGATGGCCTTGGGAGCAATACATTTACATCCCCGTGATGCAGGCTCAGTGCTTAATAAGCTCTGCTGATCCTGAACTAGCTGTGCAAGGAGACAACTCTGTCTCTCACTTATGGTCAGTCTGGCACTCAAAAAATAATTGAGAGTTGACTGAACTTCAGTGTCAAAGATAAGATGTCTAGATGTAGACAGAAACAAATAAACAGCTAGTGAAGCATGCAAAGGAGAAAGGTAATAGAAAGTGAAAAGGAAGAGAAACTACTGACAGAAGCAACATTTTGGGCAGATGGGAGGAGCTGATTTGGTGGAATTTTGAATGCTTAAGTTCCACCCAGATTATACTCCTAAGGTTGTAAAGAATGAGATCTGAATTCATATTTTCATAATAAAAATATATAACTGAAGTGTAGCAATGCTGCAGTCTGGTTGAAACTTTTTGTTGCAATAATTTACGTTTAAGCAAATAACTTAAGGGTAAAATAAATACTACTGCAGGCCACCATTCAATGGCAATGGCTAATCATTCAACTAGCTAAACTGAAAGAAAGTACGTGTCATACACTGAAATACATTACAGTGTGGATCAGTCTGCTAGGGGTAAAGATCTCTTAGACTGGAAGATTTCAAATCAGATTACAAAAATAATATAAAAGTTTGCAATGAAAAATAATGCTGTAAAAGCACCTGTATCATCCAGAATTCAATGGTGAATAATAATACAGTATTTAATTTATATTCCTAGTAAGCTAAGCCTTTTTCACTTCTGACAAAATGCAAACTTAAATTAAGACACGTTTTTTCTATTCTACTGAAGAGGTATCATATAAGCCTGTACGTATTGCTTCTTCATCCATGGAAAAGCAACTTGTACATGTGGTTGCAATTTTCTTTTATATTCTGTTTTTTTGATCCCTCACAATCACATTGAGGATTATTCTGAATATCAGAGAAATTTAAACAGTTTTAGACAGAGATACTGAAAGCTTGTGCCTAGGACCTTCACCCCTGGTATCATCTGATGACACAGAAATCTCAAGGTTTATTATTAAAAAAAAAATCAATTCTTGTTGTCACAATTGACAAAAAGCCCCAAGAAATGTAACTAATATAAATGGAAGTCATGCTGGAGGGCTAGATACAACCCTTACTATGACTCTTAATTCCATTATTATATATGTTATTGTGTTACCCTAACTATAATTTACAGAAATAAATATCTCATTTGTCTTAAAGAGTAGAATTTGAATTTTATTTTTTTCCTTTAAAGAAGAAGGTGTTTTCTGATACTTCAGTATGTAACACCCCCACTTCTTGCTCAACTTCATGGCTGTCACAGTACTACAAATTCCGCTAGGAATACAAACCCTGCACTTAAGTAGGTTGATGCTGAAATCTCCTTCTGGAGGAATTCCAGCTCCCTTGACTGTATATGAACACACACCTTTAAAGCCGTCTTAATTGAGGCAAAGAGGGTTGGGATGTTGATCTCTAACCTACAATATGGAAGAATCTTTCTACTGTTGTTTCAAACATGAGACATACAACAGGCCACATAAATGGTCTCAACATAATTTAGAGAGGATTCACTGGGAGCTGGAAAAAAAAATTAAAGGAAGGTGAAAGAGAAAGTAAAACAAGTGACATCTCTTGAGGGTGAGAAGGAAAAAAGTAATTGCCATATTTGAACCCTTAAACACTTCCCCTGTTTTTTCCACTACCTTTAATAAAATGGATGCTGGAACCAAGATATAATTGCCATTGACACTTGCTCACTGCTTACCCTGTCTTGCTCTTTTTCTGTCTGCCTGTTTAATTTTTACCATTTTCAGCTCTGATACTGAGCAGTAATTAGCGAAATTCACTCTGATCTGACCTCTAGCAAGGGAGACTGTAACCAATTCTCCTCAGTAGCAGAAAAAATGGATTCACAGATAACCTGGTAAGGGCAGTGTTTGGCAGTACTAGAATAGACACTGCATTTTAACTTATCTGCAGAGATTTGGAATTATTCTAATGACATCAGCAGAGAGATTAGGTTAACTGTAGGTTAAGGTTTTTGCAAATTAGAGAGATTTCTTTCAAAGAGGGAAAAAATATTCCAACACTGGAGAGATTGAAATCTAATTGTGTATTCTATACAAGTATATATTTTAATTTCAACTTGTAATTTACACTAAGGCAGCTACCCAGGGAAGTCTTAGTCCAGTCTTTCATGACACATATCCTCATCAAAGATTCTCAAAAATAAGGATATCTAAGAAAAAGCATAGGAAACACTACCGCCTTGACTACGTGGACTGAGGAGTGGCTGAAAAAGCAGCAAGCAAGACTGTGACTTTTTCTACCTCTAGTGAACAAATGAGAAGCAAGGGGCCAGTAAAACAGGAACATATGAAAGTGGGTTGTGTGTGTATAGGCCGTAATACATCAGGGACTCCAGAAAGAAGGGAATTTAGGGAAAAGAAGGAATTCCTCTCATGATGATTCAATTTCTAATTGCTCCTTACATAAATTTCTTGAAGAGAAACAGACATGTTTAAATAGAAGGTACTTTAGAGGGGATACTTCTAAATGCAGTGAGATGGAATTGACTAAATGCTATAGACAAAGAAAAGGAAAATAATGTTAATGACAGTCTGTGTTGGTTGGGTGGACAGTAGCAACTCATCCTACCTCAAGGAGGCTGATCGCAGAAGAAGGTATCACACTACATCGACAAGCAGGAGTTTTTTCCAATGACATTATGCTACATCACCTGAGAGATTTAATAGCTAGACTAGACTAAACATTTAAGGCATATTATACCATTTTGCTACAGAAGAAAGATGACAAAGCAAACCAAATTTTCAATCATGACTCACTGTGCATAATACAAACTTCAGATGCTAAGTGCATTACATGTAAATATTAGCAGCTCAAGCTGATAGATTTATGGAAAAGAATTAATCTAAATGATGGCTAATCATACTGCCCTTATTTTGTGAGGAACTATGTATGTCATCCTCCAGGCAATGAAAAAGGATGTTCAATAAATTTATCTCAGAAGATGTAGCTGAGAATAACCCCTTCTTTTCTTACATGCTTTATGTTGTAGCTATCAAAGGGTATGTACTGTCTACATTCTGTTCATCTATCTTTATCTGTATATAAACAGAAGCTTTGATCAAAACAAAGTGGAGAGCAAATATTTCATTAAATACATTAACATTAAACCTCTTTAACAATAGAATTCTCCCCGTATAATTTGTGACATTTTAAATACATCCCCAGTCTCTATTTAGCTGTCATTTAAGCCAATTATATTTTAGTCACTATAACAGAATTTGTGCTGAGGATCTCCAGATCTAAGAATTAATTTGGTTATAATAAGATGGTAATTCTAAGCAATATATACATTTTTTAAAAACAGCAAAGACTCATATTGTCATTAACAAAGAACTAACCTAATCATTGCCCCTGTGTTACTGAAGAGAGAGGTAGATAATTCCCAGTAGGGTTTCATTGAGGCAATACAGGTCTTGCTGGAATACCTTTATTTTAAAATGTCTTGATAGATCAGTTTTATGAATGCAACATTCCTCAAAGCCACACAAAAGCCATCACTTCAAAAGCCTCTGATTAGCCTGAACACAATCAAGGGCATGTGAGATAGATGCCATTTAGTTCAGCCAAAGCAATCCATGCCAGCTGCAATAAACCCATCAAACTGTCATAGAGTCAAGCTGTGAGAAAAAGACGACGGTGATTACATGCAATAGTTTCCTTCGGTGGTTTTATAATTTCAATTTTTCAAACATTTCAAGATTTTCAATACTTACAGTAGCAATTCTTTAGTATAGAATATTTTCCCTGGGAGTTACTATCAACAACTTAGCCTATTGGTTTTTTTCCCCATCACTGAATCAAGCATATAAGCTCATCAGACAAGAAATATTGTGATTACAGTTGTATATAAATTATTTAAAGGGATCCAGCCAATCAAAGCAGATATTTAAGTACCTATTTTCTTTGATATGTGCATATAACTCCCATTAAAAGGACACAGTTACAGATGAGAGGCCTGAAATGGAACCTATACCTAAAATTAAAACAACATTCTTTCCTTCACCCTGAAAGCAAATGACCCTCTGGAAAACAAACAAAAAAAAAAAAAAAAAAAAAAGGAGACTTAGTGATCATATCCCAAGACACAAGAAGTAAACTGAAAAATGTGTTGTGCTCATTATGACAATCACTAAGCCTAGAGAAGAATGACACTCAAGATTAAGGAAATTTAAGACAAACTATTTAAATTGTTCTTTCAAAATCACTACATTATTTATAAGAATCCTTCAAGCAGATGGAATATTGGAACCTCAAGGTGTATTTTCCTCTCCACAGATTTATTTTATGCAGCACAAATGCTGTTGGGAACTTTGCAGCACACTGCAAAGAGTATACTGCTAGCGAAGGACAGAGGGGCATAACATTGTGATTCTCTGCTCTACAAAGCTCTTGGATTAGCACTATGTTTAAACAAACCACTGTCAGATTTCAGAGCAAGAAAAAGACAGTAATGAGGATACAATTTATGAGCTTTGCCCAGACTGCATCTTGCTGGGCTTATTACTTAGCTGACTAAAATACATGTCGTCTCAACCTTGAATACATAGTGGCTATGTCAGAACACTGACCTACATTTGTGGTGTTAGCCCATCTGTGTAGACTTAAAAATGCCATATTCCCTTTCCACCAGACACCACTCTTAACCTACCTTTAATATGGTTTACTAGAACATGATCTATAAGCTGTAGTAAGATCTATGAATGGTCATGTAACAAAAACAGCAATTTTTTTCTCTGTGGTTTGTCACAGAAAAGAAATATTTTCTGATCAGTTTGAGGGGAAAAAGAGGTTCCTAATGATTAAGGCTGTGTGACCTTAAGATGGTTGAACTCTGGCCTGCTAGGATGGAAACAGACACTCAGATCTCTTCCTTCTGCTGAGCACTCTTGTGCTGATGAGAGTTTTTAAAAAAATGAAAATTGTAAAAAAATTACCCAAAGGTATTATGGAGACTAAGGACAGTTATACTCAACAAACACTTAAGTATCAATTTAATTCTAATTAGTATGGTTTCAACCATGCTCCTGAACTACCGTCACAGAGGAAGAGAGTTGTTCCAAGTTTAGTTCTGGGTAGGTGAGGGTAGGGATGGTAAAAAACTTGTCTCAGAAGTTCAGATGTTTATGACTATAAAAAAGAGAAATCGCACAAGACAAATGCACCACTTTCAGATATTTCATAATGAGCAGCACTATTATTTAATGAAAACAGTTACTTCTCAGAATCATATAACATTACCATGCAACCAACAATTAGCTGAAAACACAGCAAGTGCTATATGGACATCCCATTGTAAAAAAGGGTGACACAGAAGTGAAAAAGTAAAACACATATCTAAGTACTTCCATATAAGCAGGGTTAATAATTTCTCTACCTGAATTATCTGCCTCTTTCTGGACCTTGGTAAGTACTACATCAGAGCTTTGATTTGCTTATACCATGTCTTTCTATTTTACTTTTTTTTTTCCCTCCTTGCTATTCTTTTCACAGAATCACAGAATGATTGAGTTGGAAGGGATGCACAAGTATCATGGAGTCCAACTCCTGGCCCTGAAGAGAACAGCTGCAAGAATCACAGCATGTGCCCGAGAGCATTGTCCAAGTGCTTCTTGAACTCTGTCAGGTTTGGTGCTGTGACCTCTTCCTGGGGGAGTCTGTTCCAGTGCCCAAACACCCTCTGGATGAAAAACTTTTTCAACTAGCCAACCTAAACCTCTCCTGACACAGCTTCAGGCCATTTCCTCAGGTCTTGTCAGTGGTCACCACAGCGCAGAGACCAGTGCCTGCCCCTCCTCTTCCTCTCACAAGGAAATTATAGAGTGCAATGAGATCTCCCCTCAGTTTCGTCTTCTCCAGGCTGAACAAACCAAGTGACCTCAGCCTCTCCTCATACGGCTTCCCCTCCAGATCCTTTAACATTTTTGTTGGCCTCCTTTGGACACTCTCCAACAGTTTAATATCTTTCTTATATTGTGGCACCCAAAACTGCACACAGGACTCAAGATGAGGCTGCCTCAGTGCAGAGCAGAGCAGGACAATCCTCTCCCTTGCCTGGCTGTGCCTGATGCACCCCAGGACACACTTGGCCCTCCTGGCTGCCAGGGCACTGCTGCCTCAGGTTCAGCTTGCTGTTCACCTGGGCCCCTGGGTCCCTTTCCTTAGCACTGCTTTCCATCTTCTCTTTCCCAAGTCTGTATGTACCTTCAGGGTTGCCCCATCCCAGGTGCAGAATCTGGCACTTTCCCTTGTTGACTTTCATTTGGTTGGTGATTACCCAATCCTCTAAATTGTCAAGGTCTCTCTGCAGAGCCTCCCTGCCTTCGAGGGAGTCAACGGCTCCTCCCAATTTTGTATTATCTGTGAACTTGCTTAGTATCCCTTCTAGTGCTGCATCCAAGTCATTTATGAAGATGTTGAAGAGCACAGGGCCGAGGATGGAGCCCTGCAGAACCCCACTAGTGATAGGTTGCCAGTCTGATGTCACCCCACTCACTGTAACCCTTTGTGCCTGACCCATGAGCCAGTTCCTCACCCATCACATGTTGTGTTTATCCAGCTGTGAGCTGGACATTTTGTCCAGAAAGATACAGAAAGTGACAATATTGAAAGCTTCACTGAAATCCAGGAGGATGACATCAACTGGCTTCCTTTGATCAACTGTTGGGTTACCCTGTCATAAAAGGAAACCAGGTCTGATAACCAGGACTTTCTCCTCATGAAGCTGTGCTGGCTGTCACCAATGACTGCATTGTCTTTCAGGTGGTTTTCAATACCTCCCAGAATGATCCTCTCCATAATTTTACCAGGCACTAAAACGAGACTGACAGGCTGACTGTATTTTCTGGGGTCCCCTTTCTTGCCCTTGAAAATCAGGACAATGTTAGCCAGCTTCCACTCAGCTAGGATCTCTCTGGATTCGCAGAACCACTCAAAAGTGATCAAGAGAGGTTTTGCGATTACATTAGGCAGCTCCTTAAGAATTCTTGGATGAATCCCATGGGGCACCATGGATCTGTAGGCATCCAGATGGAGCAGCAGATCCCAAAAAATTTCAGGGTCATCTGGGAGTTGAACATTCTCACAGTCATGGTCCTCCAGCTCAGGGCACTGAAACCCCCTTGGTCCATCATCCGTGTTGAAGAGAGAGGCAAAGAATGCGTTAAACACCTGCACCTTGTCCCCTTCCCTGTTTGTGAGGTGACATCCTCAACCTGTAACAGGCCAATGTTACTTTTACACTGCCTATTGCCATTAATATATTTGAAAACCTCTTTTTATTGTTGCCCACATTTCTGGCCAATTTTCTTCCTTCTAAAAGCATAACCAGATTATGACATTTCTACTAGAAATCAGAATTATGTGTAAAGTATTAGAAAAAGAACCTGTAACTGAATTATTTTTGTGAGGGATAAGGAATATGATAAAGAGCTCCTTAAAAATATGCTTTAAATTGACCTTTGAATCTTGTTTAAGTTTCTGTCTTGTATTTTTAATTAGTGATAACTGTTTTCTCTTTTTCTATTTATCAGCTTTCATAAAGGTTTCACACATTCAAGACATTAATCTCTGATTCTGTTATTGCTGTTGTATTTTTTCATGTCATTATACAATATTATTTAACATTTACATTGACTGAAAAAAACCACATTGAGTAATAATTTAAAGAAGGCTCTTTAGAATTTGCATGCTCTTTTTCTTCCCTTTCCCACTTTCCATTATATTCTCTTTTAGTGATGACCTACAATCAGTGCCTTCTACTAAGTAACCCAAAAAATGAAACTATTACCTTTACTTGCCAAAAGATTAATAAAATAAGAGAGAGCTGGCACCTGGGTCCTTCTATTATTTGGCAAATAAGCTTTGATGAGAAGAATTCTATATGATGGAGATACAACTTTTTCTAGTTTCTCAGCATTTTAAAGCATTTACACTCCACTCTGGCTATGTACAAAAACATTTATTTTAAACTATTTTACTAAATTAGAATTTAAGAGGAATGAATGAAAAAATAGAACATTACCTGATTTCTCCTTCATTATATCAGTATGATTTGATAAAGTTAGTTTCCCACTTTGAGTTCTGATCTTATAATGTAAATAATTTTTAAAATTATGTAGCTATTTTAGTTCTCATTGCTTTTCATTTAGAATAAGCATTTTTAACGTATTTACATTTTTTTGAAATCAAAGCACATACCCTTTATATGTGTTGCACATAAATAAACAGCACTTAACATTAATTGAAAATACCTAACTCTAGATACTTAACATATAAGCATTGTTAATAACTGTTTTAAAAACTGATCAAAGTAAGATTTTACTAATTTTCCAGTTCTCAGTATAGAAATTCTGGAATCTTAGATTAAAAAAAGAACAAAGAATAATTAACTGGCATAACATACACATATACTTTACATGTAACAAAAAATAATATCTATACTTTATATAAAGACCTCTAGAACTGGCTTTGGTTGGACTATATGTCTCTTCATATGGTTTGGATTTTTCATTTCACTGTGAAAGCTCATTTAATCTCCTACACTGAAACGGCCAAGATGAAGGAAAAATGAAGATCTGGGATGTGAAAAGACTAAAGTATCCCAAAGAACGTATACGTCCTTAGAACAGGCTTTCAATCTAGCAAAGACTTTTTTTTTCTGTTCTTGGGTCTCCCAAAGTTCACAGTGGCAGGAGTTTAACACAGCTGAAGCTGTGTTAAAGCATTTGTTATGTCTGTTCAGCGTATCCTTGTGTGTGTTTACATATATATATATACACACATACACATATATACATATATATGATATACATTTTATCACACTTCAGAAGGGACAGGCAAGGAAGGAGAGGTGATGGGGTAGTTATGTATATTTGGGAGTGTTTTGATTGTCTAGAGCTTGATGATGCTCTAGGGATCAAGTGTTTATGGTCAAGTGTTAATCAGGGGGAAGGCCAATAAGGCAGGTGTCCTGGTGGTGGTGTGCTACAGACCACTCAACCAGGGTGAAGGTGCAGATGAAATATTCTATAAGTAGCTGGGAGAAGTCTCACAATTGCTAGCCCTTGTTCTCGTGGGAGACTTCAACTTACCAGATGTCTTCTGGAAATACAGCACGGCAGAGGGAAAATGATCTAGGAGGTTCCTGGAGTGTGTGGAAGAGAACCGCCTGACACAGCTGGTGAGGAAGGCAGCTAGGGAAGGTTCTGTTTGTGACCAGACAAGGACTTGTGGGTGATGTGGGGTTGAAGGCCATCTTGGGCACAGTGACCATGGAATGATACAGCTTTCGATCCTTGGAGAAGGAGGGAGCTCAGACAAACTGCTACTTTGGAATTTCGGGGGGCAGGTTTTGGCCTGTTTAGGACACTGATTGACAGAGTCCCTTGGGAAGCAGTCCTGAAGGGCAAGGGAAGGCTGGACATTCTTCAAGAAGGAAATTTAAAGGTGCAGGAGCAGACTGTCTCCATGTAGCAAAAGATAAGCCAGTGGGGAAGAAGACTGTTCTGACTGAAGAGAGGGCTTTGGCTGGAACTTGGGAAAAAAAGAAGAGTTTTTGACCTCTGGAAGACGGGGTGGGTAACTCAGGAGGACAACAAGGATGTCATGAGGTTATGCAGGGAAGAGAGGGAAAGTGCCAAAGCCCAGCTAGAACTTAATCTGGCTACTTCCGTAAAAAACAAGAAAAAATTTACTATGAATCAATTAGAAACAAAAGAAGAGCTAAGGAGAATCTTCATCTGTATTGGACGGGGAGGGAAACAGTAACAAAGAAAGAGAAGGCAGAGGTACTTCATGTCTTTGCCTCAGTATTTAATAGCAAGACCAGCTGTTCTCAGGGTACCCAGCCTCCTGAGCTGGAAAACAGGGACAATGGGCAGAATGAAGCACACATAATTCAAGGGGCAGTGATAGCGACCTGCTACACTACTTACATACACACGAGTCTATGGGTCCAGAGGGCACCACACAAGGGTACTGAAGGAGCTAGCTGAAATGCTCACTCTTTTCCAACCTAGCTAATTCTATAATTTTGCAATAAGAATAGTATTTTGTGTGTGACTATCTGAACAAAATAAGTATTCTGTGCCTCATGTAAATTATTTTTTAAAAAACCCCTTTTTTGGGAACAACAAATGCAAGATATTTTCAAACAGCTATTTGAAAAAAAATTGTCAGACACAAATATGCTAAATTTTATTTATGGATTATATACTGATGTCAAGGAAACCCTTCCAGTTTAGTATCACCATAGATTTATGAAAGTTCACACACTAGTTTGTTTTAGCGAGTTTCCACACTACTTGCTCAGAAATTGCCAACAGAAATACATGTTGGAAAACATGAAGTGCAAGTCTTCAAAGTCTTTGACATTCCTTAATCATTCAACTTTGCACTGAGCAAATGGAAATAGGGCACATTTTACCAAATCATCAATGTTGAATTTTTAGACAGAGGGCACTCTTCACTCTGTATGTACGGATGGCTGTCAGCAGTGCAAAGGCAGTGATGAATAAGCCCCCTGGTCTCAGAAGAGGAGACTGGCAGAATACCAGCACTTAGAATTCTGTCTGGCAAGTATTTCCCTAAGATCAGTTTCATAGAATAGGCATATCTAACACATTTTTGAAAATTAGAAAAGAAAAAGAAAAGAGGATGCCAAATTACAGGTAGTTCTGCAGCAAAACCATCTTCCTCCAAATGAAATGCAGGTGATTGTTACACCTTCTTAACTGATCAGGAGGTCTATTGGTTTCAAAATAGCTTGAGATATTCCAGTAATAAATAGCACAAGTCTTTTCACAGAGTATCTTCCATTCCCTTCGTTAGAATCACAGTTTGGCTCAGGAAAACTGGGTGAGCAATAACAGCAAAGAGGAAGTTGTCTTTTTATGGAACAGATTGTAATACACACAGTAGAGCGTGTTGGGTTGCTAGAAGTGCTTCCGCAGGGGGTGGCCACAGTGGGCTGCACTGGCTAACCTCTCTGGAGCCTGGATAAGAAGGTACAAATTAGACCACTTCTACCCCCGGCTGTTCTAATCGAGGATGGTGCTGGTGCAGAACTGACCTCAGAATTAGGG
This sequence comes from Aleadryas rufinucha, assembly GCA_013397815.1. Classification (NCBI taxonomy): domain Eukaryota; kingdom Metazoa; phylum Chordata; class Aves; order Passeriformes; genus Aleadryas; species Aleadryas rufinucha. The sequence goes on along the minus strand of VZTH01009532.1, from coordinate 353,521 downwards.
ATCTGTGACTAGCTTTCTGTACTGATGAAAGGGATTATGTGACATGGATGCTCATGATAGCAGGGCACTGTGGTTAATGGCAGGAAGCTAAAAATCCAGCCACTCAATGGGGCCTGTGCCTGTCTGTCTTTAGGCTGCAAAAGAGGATATGTAAAGAAAACCTGTGAAAATATTTTGTACATGCACAGTATGATTATGATTTAAAGATGATTATAGCTACTGTCCTACAAGGTTATTCATTGGTCTCTGAGAAATTTTTGCCCATAAAAAGCTGTCCTTTTTATCAATGTCACTTCAAAACTCAGGCCTAAGTGCATAAAATCCTAATAATGCCATCTTGAAAGTATTTTTAAAATTATTTATTTTAAATTAAAGCATCTTAGTATTAATTTTCACTATAATGAGTGTACTGTGTTTACCTTTGTTAAAGAGGATTTATGCTCCTTTAGTAACATACTGTGAACACCTGTGGTCTGCTTTATCTCTGGATACAAATTCTCTGACTGCAGATAGGATTATATTTCCTACCATGCACACATTCAAGACATCAAGAGTGACAGTGTTTTTAGGAAAGAAAAAAAAATCACAGAAAATACAGGGCACCTGGTTAAATTGTTCATAGTGCCACTGGAACAGAAGCACAACAAACACAAATACTTTTGATAAAATGTTACAGCCTGGAACCCTTCATATAGAAAGGAAATTAAGTTCAAAACACTATTTCTATTAATAAATACATGTATATTTTCTTTATTTCTTCCTTGCATTCTTGTATTTTCTTTGAGAAAAACAGGGCTTCCAGTTTTGGAACAGAATAGGGAAAGAAAACTACATTTAGAGGCAGTTTATGCTGCAGATGGAGCACCTGGTCTCATGACTGAGAGGAAATACTCCTTCCCCAGGAATGAACATTACCCTGCCTCTCATTCCTTGCCACCTCCCCAGTTGTCCTCCCTGACACCAAAGGACCTGCTCAGATGGCTCCAATCAGCTGCATCTGCTCAGTGCCCACCATCAGTAGCCCCACTCTGCTCACCATGATAAGGATCATTATTTTTCTATCAGTAAAAGAACATGGAAATGGCAGAAAATTTGTATATTGCAGTCATCTTAGCAGTGGTGTCAGCCCAGCAATATTAGAAAAACTCTCCCTTAAGTTGAAGTGGATCCTCCCCAATAGAGCCTTCATGATGTACAGCGACAAAAACCTATTCCTATTGTGTGCAAGTTGAATTTGCCTTTAGGCACAGCAGGATTACTAAGATTTAGTAATACTACTAGCAAAGGTAGACAGGTGCTGCACAGGAAGTCAAAATCAAATAGGTCTAAATGATCTACTATTCCTTCTCAGCATGAAATGATAATCAGGATATATCATGCCTGCACTCTCCTTAGTTTCTGTGAAGAAAATGCTTTGGCTACATGAGCAGAGAGCAAAAGAATAGGTGCATACACCTATGAATATATTGTCCTCCAAAGGCACTGCAGTAACTGGACTGCCACAACACTTAGCAAAAAACAATGTACAGTTTGAGAGTTTTAGACCCTCTGAAAGCTTACCCTGGAACACTGACTTTTTTACCTCACAACTCTTTCAGCTCTGTGTTACAGAGCAAAACAATTGTTCAAGCTTTCCTCTGCACCATTATTTCCTATTAAAAATTCCAGCTGCTAACAAGAATGTAGAATATAGATTACAGTCCTTCCTGTTAACATAAATCTAGCAAAACATATTTTTCCCTGGCAAAAATTTCAATACAGCCCCAAAACAACCCCATAAAATTAAAACACCTCCATACAGATTTGTGCAAAGAGCAAAATAAGGAGTTTTTCTCTAGCTAAGAAGTAAGAACATGAATAGGAATTACAAATATAAAAAAAAATTAAATTAGTTTTTGTTTCAAGAATTTGCTTACTACAGCTTAAGCAACAGTGGCTTTCCAAACTATTGTTAAAAACCTAAATGAAATTTGCTTGTGTTAATCAGGATTGAGATTTGCTGCTTTTAAAAATATCTTTTATATTAAAATGAAAAGTATTTTAGTGGGCACTTAGTAAGACCTACTTAAATAAAATCAGTACATCTTCTTTGAAAATTCACACTGTAAAATAATTTACTTCATCATCATTCTCATAATACAGAGACACAATTATAGAACAGACCTCCTATAGTCCTATAGTCAATAAACTCAGTCTTAGAGGTTTATATACCTTGTATTATGCTGATTATTCAACTTGGAGGAATTGTGTTAATTATGATTATGTACTATGTAGGCTCTGACAGTAGACAGATATTTTAGATACTGTATACTGCTGTTATTCATGCCCATAGTGAAAGAGAACTACTGAGTACTGCTACAGTGACATAATAGATCGAGTGTAATAAACTTTTTGGTCCAACCATGGAACTTTTCATTTCCTCTTTTTACCTCCAGAAAACTTCTCTAGAAAGCATAATGGATTATTAGAAGACAAAAATAAAATAGATGGTTGCATCTAAATTCCCTTATAGGAGAAAAGAATGCACAGCTTTTAATTGATACCACTGAATACTAAGACTACTGTGGAGGTGTTATTCTGTTATTTCTAACAAACAAAGGAAAGACGTCTGATTTCTCACAGATGCATTGTTAACCAGTTAAAATGAGATTAAAGGTCATCTGGAGCTATTCAATAGTAATACAACAAGTCTTATGTATGTTTGTTTCATATTTAGAGCAGTATACAATATTTTCTAAATATTGCTACAAATATCTTTTGAGGTGTTTTAATTTTGGAGTATAATTATCTTTGATCACCAGTTCTGCAAGACCTTTTTTTTTTTTAAACAGAGAACACACAAAAAAATGTGTTTCTCCAGATGGCAGATATCAAAGATCTGTTCACAATATTAAAAAGTTTTCAGAAACACATTTAAAACATCATATGGTATGTATTTGAATTGCCTCATTTAAGAGCAATTCATTCTTGGATATTTATGGAGGAATAAAAAAATGCTTTACATCCGAACTGGAAGAAAAAGAAGTGTGTCTGTATGTACCATGAACCTTTGACTCTTACAATGCTAAAACATCATTGACATGAGCCTTGAATTGATTGAGGTTTTCAAATATTGATTGATCAACTGATTGACTGGTTTATTTTTTAGCAAAAAAATCACACTACTCTTTTAGGCAGGCAGCTCCCTTCAATCATGTACTATAAAAGTGCAAAATAATGACAACTTCATGCTGTATCTCCAAATTCATACAGTTCAACATTTCTTTTGCACCATATCTGATACGGTGTGCAGGTCCTTCAGGTTCTCTCATTGTGAGATTCTACAGAAAAAGTAATCATTTGAGCCACTCATGTGATAAACCAGCACTTGAAACACTCAAATGTCAAGTTGTTTTCATCACATCGACAGCAGGTCTTAGACTTAATCTTTCCTTGGTTTATGCCACTACTTTGCCTTTACTTTGCTGCAAGATGTGAAACCGCCGTGTATATGCTAATGGAACTGTCTTGCCCATTAGTTCTCCAATTTCATCTATATTACCCTTCACCTGTTAGTGAACAAGGCAATGGTGCATATTATTCTCCCCTCGATGCACATCCCATTAGACTTCAGTGGAGAATACACCCCCCTTGTGTGTAACCAAGATGAGATTCATAGAGATTTTCATTTGTGTTTACAAGAGCATTGTTTCTTTAGAATAGAATCTGTGCTTTTTATATTCATACAAGACCCACAGACCGAGAGCTTGGATCTGATTCCAGCTTCTCCTAAGCTCAAAGACCTGTGCATCCATAGTTATGGCTACCTTCCACCACCTCCAGAACTTGCAGCATTCCTTCCGACGACATAGATGAATTTTCAAGTAATACCAATTACTTATCACAAAGTCCTTTGCTGCAAATTGACACCAGGTGAACATATGCTTTTAACAGTCAATATATTTTCAAATGCAAGATTGCATAAAAAAATTTCTGAATCATAGACATTTCCTTGTCCCTATTTATAATTTAAGCATTTTCTACGGATATAACTTAATATATATTTTTGTTCATATAATTGTGTGTGAACTTTTCAACTAAGTTAGTTAGCAGTCTGATGAGTTCAATTAAAGTTGATGATACTGCACTATACTTTAAATACTGCTGTGAATTAGCACTGTATGCTTTCCAAAACAACATTACATAATACGATCAAAAAACCTATTATGCTTTAAAATGGACAGAGAGCAATTGAAAATGACATTATGTTTAAGTTCTGTTCTTTGATGATAGCAGGTAGTACAAATAACCTGTTCTATACTTTAGGATTTGAAAGTCAGTGCTATGAAGAGATACCTTAACTTTATTTTGAACTGCCTCTAAAATCTAAGTCACTACTGCAAGAGCCTACATTTTCAATGTCATGCTGAAATTCAGAAATATAAATTGTTACCTACAAACCTCTGAAACCAAGACAAGAGTAATCAATTTATTTTACCTGTGTTTGGGCACTAGAAGATGCGTTAGATTTTCAGTCCTCTTTCTATAACTCTCTTGTTAGAATATTCAGGTGACTCCCAGGAGAAGTGCTATACTATGGCTAATTTGAACCTGTTTACATTAGAAAGTGAAAGAACTTTTTGTATCCTGTTAGTCGCAAACATTTCCTAGTCTCATCCTGTCACTTCCCCGTGGGGGTTCCTGGTGCCATTCTTGAGTGCACAATACCCAGTTCTGTTGAATGGCTATGCTGATTGCTTGCTTCATCCTTTTCATCTTTGATTAAAGTCTGAATACAGAAAATTTTTTATACGGTGTAGTTTCAATTCTATAGGGACTATATAAACTCAGAAGATAATCTAAATTCTCAATTTAATGTTCAGCAAGTGCAACCACGGAGGAAATTCCCCCATAAATTGCAGCATATTCATAACAGTATCCTTTTGGTGACCAAAGAAGCATAAATTTGCTATGTATTCTGAAAAGTGTTTATTACTTGGATTTGTAATCTAATGTGTTTGACTGAAAGCTGACTTCCAAATGTGCCCTTAGCATCAATGCAATTTACTGAAATTAACTTTGGAAGGGGTATTATAAATTAATAAAATAACTTCAAGATAAGATGTAATTTACAATGTAACAGTATATTAATTTTGAATTGCACTATTCTGCTTTGAATCTTTCTAAAATGTTATAATCTGGGGATTTCATTTTTTTATTAAAGCCATAAACATTCCAGCTAGCCTTTTTATTCCAGATTTACAGATATAATGATATCTAATGAAAAATAACAGCAAACTACATGCCATTTGAATGAAGCTTAAAGATTGTTTCTCAGCATTTGGACAGAATACTTACTTCAGGCTTACAAGTATTAGGAATCTGCAAACACAACTCTGAAATACCTAATGAGGTCTCAGTGCCCTAGAAAATGCAGTGTATGGAAAGCAGCCTGAAATAGTGAGGTCTGTTCAGAGAGTAGCAAATAACCATTTTCAAAGAATGATAATATGGGTATATTTGTCTGTGTGAAAGAATGAAATACTCGCTCTTTCAGTTAACATTGAGCTGATAGGAATGAGGAAAGCAAAGTGAGAAACTGAGTCTCAACAAAAATTTTTATATTTGTAAATTCCCAGTACCCTTTTTCAAGTGAGTAAGAGAGAATTTCATGCTTCATTAAAAAACGAGTGTATAGCCTGATCTTCAAAGAGGGGGAAAGAAGGATAGTAGAAGATGGAGGAAAGAGACAAGCTGAGGGCATGTCTGCACGAATGCCTGCAGACAGGCCTTGGGTATATGTGGCCTAAAGATCAAGGTGACTGGATGTGAGAAAACTCTGAGAAACTGTGTAGTAATGTGGTGAAAAGCTCTGAGCTCATAAGGCCAACTGAGATTCATTTTTAAAAGTTGTACAAGTTCTTTTCAGCTATATACATTTTTCTATTAGTGCAGTTTGAACAGAAAACTGTTCAGCATCCCCAAATGAGAAACTGCAAAATTTTTTTTCTATTTGTTTTTCTAGATTAAGACTAATAATTTTTTTCAAGAACTAGTCATCTAGATCAAGTGAGTTAGTTTATGTAAATAGTGAATTGCCTAAAAGTTGGAAAATAGATCTGAATTAAATGTGGAAATAGAGCAATTTAATGTCTACCTTAGAGAAGTTATTTATGACTTATTAGATTTCCTTGGACTTTTTAGGGTGACATAATTATTTTTAGTGCAGTAATATGTTTAGCAAAGTAATATTTGGAGAGAAAAATACTTAAAGTAACCTGGGAGTAAACACACCATTTCATTAAATCAGTCATTATGCATGAATATGCTAAATAAAAAAAAAATAGATTAAATATTTCCTTGATAGAGAATGAGATCATTACATTCAGATCTTGAAGAAACGGGTAAAAGGTAGATTTTTTTAACCGGTGGGACAGAGACCAAGAAGGCAACACTAGTAAATAAAACAGACTGCTTGGAACAAAGTAGGTATATGAAAAACTGAACACCACAGACATCTTACTGTTTCTACCTAATAGAGGAGGTAACCTATCAACAACAATTCTTCTAGGAGTTTATGAAGAATAATTATAGTTTGGAATATTGATTTCCCCATCTGCTTTTACAGGCAGACATGAGTTTTGTTTAGAGAATAAAGGAGAATTAGAAGATAAAGAGCTTTATTAAATTGCCTAGAAAGAAGGTTGAAGATCCCTTGCTAGTTTTAGGAAAGCAAACTGTCCAAACAAGCTCAAAAACTGGAACTTTAAGCAGGATTTGGTCTCCACTCAGCTCATGGAATACACACAAATAGTAACAACAAGCTTTTTCTTCAACAGGAGTATGTTTGCTAAAGGTTTTACGAGGGGAGATAGCTATAGGCCAAGGGGGAATGATTTTAAAGTGAAAGAGGAGAGATTTAGATTAGATGTTAGGAAGAAATGCTTTACTCAGAAGCTAGTGAGACACTGGAACAGGCTGCCCAGACAAGTTTTGAATACCCCATCTGCGTTCAAGACCAAGTCGGATGGAGCCCCGATATAGTGAAGCCCCTGCCTGCCCATGGTGGTGTGTGGGAGGGTGTGCAACTAGATGATTTTTAAAGTTTGTGCCAACACAAACCATTCTATGCTTCTAGGTTAATTATTTTCCATTTTGACCAGGATTAAATTCTACACTTTCCAATAAGGCTTAAACAAAGCTAAAACAGGCACAATATATAATCTGCTCTGGCAGAAGCAATTAAGAGTGCTTATGACTACATGTTCTTGTATTCTACTACATAGGGCTGGGAAATTCAAGGTGAAACATACAAGAAGCACAGAAAAGCTACTTTCCAGAAAATTTCGAGCTTTTTAAACAAAGCTATTTCATTTTGGTTAAGAATTAATTTGTGCTTGAAGTACTCAGGAACATAAAACTATAGGTCATCAGTTTAGACAACAGACTTGAGTATTCAGCGACTACCATTTGGTATTTATAAATTTTACCAAATTTTAAGTTTCATGAGCAAGGCCATAGCACAAGTTCTTCTAGCCAATGATTTTGTCTTTGATGGTGGCCAATGGTATATGCAGATTGTAAAGGTATAAGAACAGCTTTACTAGGAAAGTATGGTTTCATGATATATGATGAATCACTAGTAAGGGCTGCCATTTTCGTGATGAATCACTCATCATTTTTCATGGGTTACATCTTGAATTCTATTTATACCAATGTCTAAGTCGAATACCTCTAAACAGATAACAACTGATAACAAAATTGAAAAGGTTAGGAGAAAAGCTGCCTGTAGTTTATAAAATCCTGAAAGAGATATTAATAAATATGATTTTAATATTGCCATGCCAATACTAACTGGAGCAGCACAAGTAGTTGCTGTGAAACAGATTTCTGAAACTTTCAGTTCCCCAAAATTCTGTGTCTTAGTATACAGTCTAAGTATGTACAATATGTGAAATATAAAAGATGGTAAATCACACAAAATGGGTATCCTGTAAACATGAAAGTACAGTCCATGAATTTTAATTTTGCAGGCAAAAAGCACCTAATTGAAAAATCACACTTAAAAAATCTATAATTGTGGAAAAAGGCACTTTAGCTCTTGATTTCAAACCATCAGAGGATGATTATTTACTTCCATAAACTCAAGAAGCCTGATGCAAAAGCCCCTCTTTACACAGCCTATTTCTTGAAATTAAGTATTAACCACAGAGTAGTAGTGCAAATAGACAATCTTTAAAAAATGGGCATATTTTCATAGCCTGCATGGAACAGGGAAAACAGCACAATCTACACCTTGGGATTTCACAGAAATCCCTCAGCAATACTCAGGACTGCAGACACTTGTCTCAGCTTCAGCAGAGATGTAGGTCCACCTCACAGGAACACAATGACCATAATAGTACCCATCACAGAAGCTATTCTCCTCAATTGTACAGGCACAGGGAAACCATGGGGCCAAACCTGAGCTTTCAAATGGCTCTAAAATTGCAATCGATGAGAAATGTTTGTGCCATAATTTAAAAGCCAAGGATGGAATGGCTGCCCTGGTGTCAAGACAGCATGTATACACTATTAAGACTAAAACATCTCACCTGGAAAACTGAATTGCTTTCTTTGTTAGACAACAGGCTGCACTAACAAGTCTGATATTTTCCTGTTATCAGGGATCATTTATGGAAGTACCAGATCAAACTTTAAAACTTTCTAATGAAGGTCAGAAAACTGGGAATGTTTTTTTGTTGGAAGTGTTTTAATAATATCCTTCTGGTACATGCTGATATAATTCTTCTTTTAGAGAATTGAAAAATAAAAATAACATTGTCATTATAACCCCAGTCAGCATAAATTATGGAAAATTATGCTGCAATATGTCCGGTATAAGCTTCTCACTGTGAAATAGTATCCTTCTTCATCTTGAAGATTTCAGGAACCATGTTTTTCAGGCTTTTCAAGAATAAATTTAAGGACACTTATTGAAAATAAGCTACAGAGGGCAACTAAGAGAAGCAAATCTTTACAGACACTGCGGGAATTATAGTATGGAAATTATTTAAAGATACCACATTGGAAAAAAAATCCCAGGTGCATATTGCCAATCAAAAAAGGGTTAAAGAGGTTATGACAAAGAAGGAAATACACTTGAAATACTTGTGATCTTATTAAAATGAATAAAATAAAAAGAACAATGAACTCTGGCAGATTAAATGCAAAAGCATAACCAAACAATCTAAAAAGGGAGGTTGAGGAACAATGAGTAGAAAAGATAAGGAATAATAATAATTCTCTCTTAAAATGTGTCAGGAGAAAGACACATTCCAGGGGTTCTGTAGCACCAGTTGATGAGGATGGTACAAAAGAATTGTCAGACAACCTAAGGTCATTCCAGAAAAACTAAGTTAATTCCCTGCATTCATTGTGGAAGAAACTGGGAACAATCTCTTGCTAGCCACTGTCTGACAGAGAATCATCAGAGGATCTGACATTACAGAGATTGTAGAATTTATTAGGGAACACAGTGACAAAAAATGAAAGGCAATAAACACCTCAGGCCAGATGGTATTCATTCAGATTTTCTAAGAGAGCCTAGATGTGAAATGTATGTACTATTAAAGTTAGTATAAAATCTCTTCCTTAAATCTTCCTTGATTTCAAAGAAACTGAAGGAAGGTGGGAGAAATCTGAGGAACTGCATACCTATATGTAATCCTGATGTCTGTGCCAGGTAAATGAATATTCTGATTAATGGTCACATGAATAGATGTATTCTACTTGGGAAGCATAACTTTGGCAAATCCTGAAGCTCTTTTGAAGAATCATGGAGCATGCGTATGATCCACTTGAGGTACAGAGTGGTCCAGCTGAGATAACAATAATCTCCAAATGACTTCTAACACAAAGGGCAAGTTAAGGTTAGCAGCAGAAAGTGATCCAAGTATTAGGAACAGATCATGATGAAACACAATAAGCATCACTGTACTATTTTCATTGCACCCAAAATTATTGTTCTGCCACGCCTTGAATACCATGTGTCTCCCCCATCTCAGAAATCTCATAAAGGTTCAGAAGGGAGTTCAGTAGCTATAAAAATTGTGGGAGCACGATTTTGTGAAGAAGAGCAACATAGATTAGGGTCCATCTATCTGTTAAAAGATGTATTTATGTGGGTTTCAGAAATTTACATCAAAAGTCTTATTGAGATGATGGATAGGGACTGGTCATCTCTTACAAGAAGTAGGGACCAGTAATGAAACTAGAAGATACACTTGAAAGAAAAGGAGAGGATACTTATACAAGTCATTGCTAAGAAAGGCTACACATATACAAAGTCTTCATGGGCTTGAGGGGAGGCTGGAAGAGAGACAAAAGAAAGACCCACAATAACAAGACACACACATATGGCCACCTCTGTCTCCATACAATTCTAAACTTAAAAGAGTTGGTAATTGGAAGAATATTAGGGGATGAATGACGTGCCTTTCATAGCTCTCCTCCCTTGTGTGTCCACCCATGGCCACTCCTAGTGACAGACTCAGAGATTAGATAGAACTGCTGCCTGATCTGCTGTGGCCTTTGTTATATTCTGAAGAGTTAAAGCACTTGCAGAAATGTGCCATCCTGGAAAGGAAACAACCTTTATTATCCCATGAAATTTACATGGCTACTAGCTTCTCTGTTTTTTGCAAGCTAATTCTCAGGTTTGAGATATCAAACAGCAATCTCTGCTTTCTTTAATACGCAAGTAATTCCATTAGCAGTAAGTGTTTTATTTTGCTTGTTACTGTATTGCAATGATTTGATATGCCAAATTCTTTTAGGTCCTTACTCCCTTGGACGGCTGTGTAAGTCTACCAATTGCTTGCATAGCTCAGCTATTACAATTGTACAAATATTATGTATTTGATTTTAGGGAAGTTTTTAAAAGTAATTGTCAAACAATGATTATGCTCTGATTAAATAAATACTGCTATTGCAGCACTAGTTAGGGCATAATTTATGCCATGAATAATTTGTTACCATATCTGTTATCCCAAATCTGATTCACACTCTGGATATATTTGTTGGAAATTCATCCTATTTTACATCCTTTTTTTTCTGAGTGTATTAGACATTGTTTCTAACATTATTTTATGACAATCACATTTACTCTAAATAGCTTATTACTTTATTGCTGAAAATGGCAACATGTATTTATTCAGCTTTTTACTTTAAGATCAGCAGGCTATCGTTTGCTTTATTAATCAAATCCTACCTTGAGGATTACAGCCACCAGTTTCAAATTTATTTAATTGCTGTTACTCAGAAAATGAGAACTTAGTAATTCAGTTACATTTACATTTCTGATGAGCTGCTTTTTTACAGACCTCATTATATTTGGGAAGAATAGATTTTTTTGGTCCTTTCCTACTGCATATATCTTACAATATTCTAAATCCTTTTCAAATGTTATTTGTTAAATACATACTAATGAAATATCAGGTTTAGGAATTAGGGACAAAACATTCAAAGGCTAAAATGTTCAGGAAAGTTGCTAAAGCGTCTCTGACATAGACATCAGAGTTATGACAATTTCTTCTTAGCAGGGAAGAATGTTTATTAATACAAAAGGATAAAAAAGAGCTAAGACTTATTTCCTAAGACTCTTCTTCCCAGTGCTGTTGGGTGCCCAGACACCCATCAAGAGCACTTCTAATTTCTCCCAGATTTCCTGCAATTTATAAGCCAGTTACCAAGTTACCGATATGGGTAAATAAACTTACATAAAACAGAAGAAACTTTGGCTATGTCTACATACTAGTGTGATTCCATAAGAGCAGATTTGCAAAGCTCAGCAGTGGATACAGAGACCCCATCACACACCATACATGTTTCAGACTCTGTTATGGACTATCTGTGCCTTTTGTCTTGACCCCACAGATGAAATGTTTAGGGATTGGAGCAGATAAAGCGTATTGCCAGAAAATCTTCAAATTTTGTTTTAATCAAGAGATACATAGTTCATGTGCTGTGGGATTGCTCTGCAACAAGAAGAAAAGCATTTTATGAGTTGCAGGAATGAGATAATTTAGGAGTCCCAAAGAGAATCAGATGAAGATTGAGCTCATGCACATATTAAAAAAAAAAGTCTTCTTACTAAATTTGATTCTTCAGTGCTAGCTATGTATTTTACAAGAAAGGAAGATACACTGCAAAGGTCTGTCATGCCCTCTGAGCCTGAAGTTCTGCAAAGAATAGTAAGCTTAGTACTTTCATGTATCATGGTGATCTCTAGTTTCAATTTTGATACCTGCTCATTAGCTTTAATGGTAACAATCTAAAGTAATAATGAGCTTTCTGTGGCTGACCAGTACCCAAATGAAGGCTTCATGGTTGTTTTTTCCCCCTGACAAGTTTTCCTATACAATGTTTATATTATTCTTCTACAATCATCCAGGCATTTTGCTAACTCATTAAAATAAGTTTATAGAAGAAATTACCAGCTCTTTGCCAGCACTACCACCAAAAACAGGATAATGTTTTTTTTACATATGTAAGTCCAGGCAGAAAGTAATAAAAATTAAAGAAAAAAAAAAAAGAATTTCTGGATTCTCCTCATCTCCTCTGATCAATGGTAAATCAAAAAATCTTTGAGCTAAGCTGCTCTTTCTTCACATTATGTATGGAAAATTTCTCCCACTGATCTATTAGTTCAGGAAATAGGAAGAGGGAGATGGGTAGAAACTGTTTTTACATTCACTAATAGCAGAGATCATGTGAGAATGCTGCAAGCTGCAAGTCTCAAATATATGCTTGAATATGGAGTACCACAGATCTTAGCACTACAAAGGAAATGAAAAGTAAAGTGAAAAGCATTAGGCAGGATGTTATAATGGAAGGAATTGAGGCAGCACTACTATTCATTGCTAAGCTCTTGGTTATTTTTAAAGGAAAGGCTTATATCTTCTGAGACCTGAAAGCAGCCTGCAGCCTGCTGCAAAGAATGGAGGGAGATAAAGTCCCAAAGACAGGATACTTTGATTGACAGCACACACATTGGTCCATAAGTACCAAAATCATAACCAGCATTTCTCTCATACATAGTCATATGGAAAAATACAAGACGTGCTAATACAAGTTTTAAGAGTTTGCATATGGGAACAAATTAAAAACAAATGTGATTTATAATAATTGAGGTGTTTTGGTCTTCTTAATGGCATGCTGGCTGGGGTTGAAGGACTTTTTTGTGAAGTCCATTTGCTCATCCCTTAACAATGCTGGAATGCTTTTTCTGGTTCAACTTGGAATTAATTGTGTTAACTCCTAACCTCAATCTAAAAATATTTACAGTGACGAAAGATATTTTCATAAGTGGAAGAGATGTTTTATATTTTAGGATAATGAAGAAGAGAAAATGATGCTGGACTAAAGTTTAAAGCTCTGTTATGACCTTGTGTAGACTAGACTCAATAAAATTCAAATAAGCTTAAGGCTAACAAACCACATTAGTAGACCCAATGTAATGCAATTCTCCATAAGTAGCTCTGTACCACAGCCATGGGAATGAATCCTCAGCCTACTGCTGTCTTTTTACTTCCACAAAATGTCTCATATTAAAAAATAATTTAGCTTGGAAAAGACCTTTTACATCATTGAGTCCATTAACCCAGCACTGCCAAGTCCGACACAATACCATATCCCTAAGAGCTACATCTACATATCTTTTAAATACTTCCAGGTTGGTGACTCAGCATCTTCCCTGGCCAGACTGTTCCAATGCTTGATAACCATTTTGGTGAAGAAGTTTTTCTCAATATCCAAAATCTAAACCTCCTTGGATGCAACTTGAGGCCATTTCTTTTGATTCTATGGCTTACTTGGAAGACAAGACCAACTCCCACCTCTCTACAACCTCCTTTCAGGTACTGTAGAGACCAATAGGGTCTTCCCTGAGCCCCCTTTTTTTCCAGGCTAAACAACTCCAGCTCCCTCAGCCACTCCTCATAAGACTTCTTCAGTTTTGCTGTCCTTCTCTGGACATGCTGCAGCACCTCAATGTCTTTCAGGAAGTGATGGGCCCAAAACTGAACACAGTATTTAAGGTGTGGCTTCGCCAGTGCCTATCACTGTCCTAGTCCTGCTGGTCATGCTATTTCTGATCCAAACCAGGATGCCACAGGCCTTCTTGGCCACCTGGGCACACTGCTGGCTCATGTTCAGCCAGCTATCAAACAGCACCTCCAGGTCCTTTTCCCCTACACAGTTTTCTAGTCACTCTGTTTCCAGTCTATAGCACTGCATGGGCTTCTTGAGACCCACGTACAGGACCTGGCACTTGGCTTTGCTGGACCTCATACAGTTGTCCTCAGCCTATCAATCCAGCCTGCCCAGATCCCTCTGTAGAGCATTCCTACCCTCCAAGAGATCAACATTCCCACCCAACTTGGTGTCCTCTGAGAATTTACTGAGAGGACACTCAACCCCCTCATCCAGATCATGGATAAAAATATTAAACAGGACTGGGCCCAGTACTGTGCCCTGGGAAACATCACTTGTGACCAGCAGCCAGCTGGATTTAATTCCATTCACCACCATGCTCTGGGCCCAGCCATCCAGCCAGTTCTTAACCCATCAAACATCCAAGCCCCATGAATAGCCAGTTTCTCCAGGAGAATGTTGTGAGAATTAATGACAAAGGCTTTATTGAAGTTCAGGTAGACATCATCCACAGCCTTTCCCCCATCCAGTAAGTGGATCACCTTGTCATAGGAGATCAGGCTGGCAAGCAGGACTTGCCTTTCATAAATCCATGTTAGCTGACCCCGATCACCTGTTTTTTCTATATGTTCCACATGATGGAACTCATTTTATTCATTCTGAATGATCTGATTGTTTTTGTCTAATTTTAGACATCTATCCCTATCTGTATTATTTTAAGTCCATATAGGCTGGTGTAGCTCTACATGAAGAGTTTTTGCTCCACTTTGTACTCAGGTTTCTCTCACAATTTTATGCTATGTTAAAAGGCCTTCCAGACACATTAGAGGAAAAGTGGGTGAATATAAGGAGAATGGAGATTCTGCCTGTTTAGTTAAATTTAATATTTAGAGAGATACATAAATTTTGTGAGATTTAACCTGTATCTACCACAAGCAAGTCTTTATCTTTTTTTATTGTCTTGTGCAGCCACAAAGATTTGCCTTGGATACTTGGTTGCAACAGTGAATCTACACTGTAAAAATGGAAAAATACACATCAGCCAAAGAGCAGTTATGGTGTATATTGGAAATGCCCTCTTCCTATAAATCCTTTGAGAAGGATAAACTAGAAGAAGTTTTCCATTTTACACATGAAAACACAATCACTAAAGCAGACACAGGCTAAAAAATTCTAGATTTTTCTGTAAAAAAATGGGCTTCTTAGTTATCTCCATAAGGAAGCTTACAGATTGGCATGGCTTCCAGTTTGCCAGCTTACAAAGAAATAAAATAAGTCTGCAGCATCATTATTATAGGTCAATGGAATATAAGCCAAAAGCAACACAGTATTTAGGAAATGGATGTTGATAATAAAAGAGCCACTCTAATTTCCTGTGGAGATCTTAAATTAGCTCTTCCCATATGCATACTGGTTCACACTGATAGTTCTGCAAGATAAGCACTTTTACATACCTCATTGGTAAGTAACTGATTTTCTTCTTAGAGAACAAAAACTGTTGCATTAATATTATAATTGTGGATTTATGCAGCAGGAAAGGCCACCTATTTGCTTTCTGGTTAAAAATGTGCCTATGAAGTCAGAGAAAACTTAGCCCTGATTCTAGCTATAAAAAGCATTAGTTTGCAGATCAGAGACTCCGTTAAATATATAGAGTCACAATATTATACGTTTTGAAAAAATTCTCCTTTCCTGCAACTGAAAGATATTCATTGCCTTCTATTGCCAGAGCTTGGGTTAGAAAAAACATTAAAAAGAAATATATGGAGCAGCATAGACAAATATGTATTTGAAGCAATTATTTAAAAGCAAATAAAGTTTGCAAGGCAGATCAGACTGCAGGAACCACAGTGCTTTCAGTAACTTCACAGTTACCAGAAGCATATACTTCACACAAAATTATTCAGAGAAAAAATTCCTACAATATCTTTAGGCAACAAAGGATACTTCTGGTCATCGTGTGAATTCTGTGTGCTCAAACTCTGATACAAACCAAGGATTTTCTTCTTTGTACTAAGTATGGGAAAGCCTGCTCCTTTGAGAATTAGAATAGCTTTCGAAGACTTCTGATTTAAATTTCAAACTCTTGATCATAGTCAGGGAGCAAATGTTTGTATCCTGAAATTGAAAATTGGGTTCTTTAGCTCTATACCAAGTGAAAATATTAAGCATTTTGTTGCATCCACTATGTGAGCCAAGTTCCCCACTGTGCCTTCAAATCCACAGTGAATGAACCATATTTGGATCTGCTTATCAGAAGGAGACATTTAGAAAGACAATGAGCCTGTCCTGCTAGACGGAGACTCCTGATGCTTTTAGATAGGCCTGTGGTGAACTGCAAAATGGGCCCTAAAATCAGGCTGACATGGTCACTTAACAAGCTGTGGTATTAGCTGTTGGCTGAGAGAATTTCTAGTGTCACCCACAGGGCTGATGATGGCAGCCATCATAATTAGAATGCATGAATCAAAAACACCAGGTGAAGATTTTGCCTTGGAAGAAAGAAAAGACAGAAGGAGGGAATTACCATGCCCTTTGACTACTAAGCTGCTGCATGCAGCTGGATCAGTGATCAACAGTGACTGGGAGGATTATGCTATGGAGATACTTGCTATAGCCTTATACTTCCCACACCCAGTGGCTGTCAAAGCAAACGCTGTGAACGACTTCAAAGGAAGTGATACAAGAGGCTACATGGGGGAGAAAGGTAACCCCACTAAAGACTATGGGGATGGGGGTAGGGGGGATGCATCCAGGCTTTTCTTTGAGTTTAGCAAACAATTTCTTTTAGAATTGGTTTATTTTATTAATTCTATGATTCTGAATTCATCCCTAAAAATGCAAAACTCTACTGTTTGCTGAAGTGGAAAATCTATGTAATCTTAACTGATATGACCTTGAAAGGGATTTGCTGAACTTTTGTATGATTGGATTTTTCCCAACCTTTGTAGAGTCTTGATTTTAAAATCTCCCTAACAAAAGCTCTGCCAGGAAAGCTGTTATTACAAAGATGCTTCTCAATGGGGAGAAGTGGGCTAATTGCAAGCACTTCAGTGAAATAAAGGAAGGTTTTGCAAACAACTACAGAATTGACAAAATGCACCACATTGCTGTTAACAGAAACTATGGGGGAGAAACATCAGAAATGGCAAAGATGTCTAATATAAATAGATGTTATAAGACTAGCTAGAAGAGGCTATACAAGATTTCAGATAATTCATAAACAGTAATTGCTCGTCTGACCTTGATGTGACTACAGAAATTCCATTAACTCACAAATCTTGACATTTAATTACATACTAAAAAATATTCTACCATTTATTTTGACAGGATCTACAATAATCCTGCATTCGACTTTTATTCATGTTTTCAGCTGCTTTTCCAATACTGCAATTTATTCCCAAAGTCACAAATAAAATCCACACTATAGACTGTACTGTTACATAGAATGTACTTTAGTTCTTTTGAAAATTTGAACTCAAACACTATAAAAAAGTGGGGCTCACAATGACATGACACCTTTTACTTGTATTATGCAGTTGAACTGAACCCTCCTACAGATTATTTACCTGAGATAGCAAAAATTCACTGAGGAAGACTGCAGCAAATTATTTTATAGAGCAGTTTAAAACTAGACAAAGAATTACAAGCACTGTATTAATAAATATTAAATAACAAGACAAAAGCTTACTAGATTTGGAAATGCTATAATAGTGTTTGAATATTCATCTATAACACTTAATTTAAAAAAAAAGTAAAGTATAATCCAGATATTGCAGCCAAGATGACAATTGGTGTGATGAAAAATGTTGGTTTAAGTCCTAATGAGGAAAGTTTTGCGTTTTTTGTTCATGTAGTCTAAATGAAGTAGACTCTAGGGAGGTAAAAACTCAGAATACTGTATACCAACTGTATTACCTTACTCTAGAATTACTGGATTGTAGCAATATTTAAAGTGTTTTTTTCCCACTTTCATGCAACTGCCAACAACAGTAGGTTTTTTTCCCTCTTTGTATGTAAAGCTCAATTTTGAGGCACTTGACTGTTCTACATTAGTTGCACTGTGTCTACCTACTGTTTGACTCACCAATTCTGAATCACCATATAAAATCTTTTAATTTAAATAGAGTAGATTTCTTTTCCTGCCTCAGAACAAAACCTAATCTTTTTACAGAAAATTTCTTGACTTTAATGAATGATTTCATATAATCAATTGATTTGAAAAAATAAGAATAAAAAAGGGAAAAATATTAAAATAAATATTTTAGCATGTCACGTGAACCAGGAAATAGAATGGTTTTCAAAAGAAGTTTGATTATATATACACCTAATTCTACATATTCTAACTCCAAACTATTATGAGGATAATAGGTGAAACAAATTACTTTTTTTTTGGGGGGGGAGGGGGGAGTTGGGGTTTTGGTTTTTTTGATGCACTCAGCAGTCTGGCAGAAGCAAAAGAATTTCTGGTAATTCCTTACTGCAAAAAAGACATAAAGACAGAATCCTATAGGATTCCTACAAATGTTACCACTCATCAATCTTAAACTAGGTCATAAGCTGTATTTGAAAAATACATTGAAAACATAGTATTCTACTTAAAAGATCCATATTAGTGTATGCATTTATATATGCATACTGTGACAGAAAAAACTGCAAATGTAGTATTTATATGCTTCATCATTATTTCTCAAAAAAACCAAAGGATTTACACTTAGCAGCACCTTCGTGCTTATATATACAGCTACACAAACACTAGTAGCTGGTGCTTTGTGTTAAACATATGGCTGAATATATATATATGTATATATATAGAGAGAGACTTAAAAAATTGAAATCTGTACTTGATTTTCTTTATTATATTACTCTTCCACCTTCTACTTTTTGGTAGGAGCTTCATCTCAAATTTTTTTTCTTGTTTGAATCTATTATTTTATAACAGACACTCCTTTCTGAATCACTGAGAAAGGAACCATTGACTTCTGCACTGGCTTCTTGTGATCTTCTCCCTCCAGTCCATCTGAAATCATTCTCAGCACACATCTCTCCTGTGTGTATTTATATAGTGCCTTCTTTTCTCTCACTATAACAAGTTATGTTTTTTCATTTGTGAAGGATCTCTCTCCAGCTATAGACCCCTGTAATGCTCTCCCCAGTCTTGTCTTGATGCCTGTTTTTCTCTAATTCTGTGGCACAACTGAATTAAAAAAAAAAAAGCATTTCTTCTGCCTGCTTATTAAAACTTTACTATTAGCATTATCAACAACATTTTATCTCTCCTTTGACCAGTTCAAATCATTACATACTATGACAGCTCTATTAACTTCAATACACTTATTATTTATGCCAGACAAGCTCTTTTCAGGTTTTTAATAGGAAACATTAGACCTAAAAAGAAGAATACAAAGCAAATAAANTCGCCATCACATCAGTTGCATTCTCAAAAGTAGTTTCTATTTATAGTCATCTAACATCCTGTTTCTTTCATTTCAGGTTTACTATTCTTCAGACTCTGACCCCAACAAATACTAAGTATGCCTTCTATTTGAGATCAAATCCTTTAATTGTACACTTTAGGGTGAATATAGTAAGTTTTCTGATTTGTTGTTTTCTGAACATTTCAGCACTGCAGCATAAAAAATACTGTTTCCTGTACAGCATTTTTTGCATGTAATTATTTTTTGGTTGTTAATACATAGTTTGACAGACTTTTCTTCAGAACTGGTTCCTTACGTTTCACTGGCTCTTGGAACTCATGTCCCAGATGAAAAATAAGGGGCTAGACATTAGCTACATGAGATTAGATACATAAACTATAAAAACAGGCATGTGACTCTTACTGTTTCATTGATTTTGGCACATTGTAACAAGAGTGGGGATGATTCACATTACACATTTCATTTTTTCTCCTACACTGCGATCTTGGAACGTCTTGAGGAGAAAGGAATATTCAAGGCTTCCTTCCATTGTCTTTTCAATGTGTTCATAGTTGCTGAGATTGTCTGCTCCATCTACCTAGTCTGTCTGTCTGTCCTCCAAAAATCAAGTTCCTTACTGACTTAATCAGTCAACATATCCTAAGAAATGTATTGGTGACCATTCTAGTTCCCTCTCAGAAATAAAAAAATAGGATGGAAATATTGCCCTGCAGATCCTTTTCTCTCTGTCTCAGATGGTGAGGGAGAGAAATAGGTGAACGCAGTTCAGCAAATTTCCTTGCTTTTCTCAGCAGGGAGGCTTGCACGTGGTTGAGCATAGCAAGAAACATGATTTCCACAGGGCCTCAGGCAGCAGCCAAATTTCACAGCAGGGGATGAATCCATGGCCATTTCTGAGTCTACAGAACTGCACATAACACAGGCCTCTCATTATAAGGTTGGACAAACCTCTCGAGACTTTCTGCTGTTGCCATATTAACAAGAAATGAGTGGTTTGCGTATGTCACAGGAGCACTCTGTTAAACAATACTGCCTTATATTATGCATAGTTGTATGTGTGCATTTCTCTTCTGATAAGGCACGGAGGAATCAAAGGGAGAACAAGGATTTACTGTATGAAGCTTCCAGACCCATGTGCAAGGCAACACAGCTAGTGACAGTCACAGTGACATCACCGAGCTGGAAAATAAATGGCAGCTTGAGGTTCAGCTTATTTTTCAGCTTTATCTTACACATTTCAGAACTTGCTCCTACCACTTTCATGTAATTCTCTAGTAGATTTCTATCATATAGAGTCACTTTTAATAGATTTGAATTTTTTTGATCTTCAATAAAGTCTACTCTACTCCTTTGAGAAAAATCTCATTACTTTGAAGATATTTCTCTGCTCGCCTGCACTCTGTGAAATTCTTTCTAAAACAATAAAAGCTCTAAATATAAATTAGTCTTCTAAAAATGACTGCATAGGTCAGTTGATGACCATTCACAATGCCATATAAATCATAAAGCACAGACTGCATGACTATAGATTGCTAGACTACTTAATTTTCAGGCACTAAATGCGAAATCTGAAAGAAATATACATATCTTGGTTCCTTAAGAATAAACTCCTATGATACATTAATGAAATCAAAACCGGTTACAAGGAGAACACATCAGGCAGTTGAAACGAAACTGAAACTGTTAGTGATAATTAGGAAAAATCGACAATTAGAAGAAACGTGAAAGACAAAAAAAGATAAGAGGAATATGTACAAAGGAAAATAGTATGGCCATAACAAATAAAAATGTCAGAATTATCAAAAAATATTTTAATTCTGTACTTCTGCAGAAAGCTTTTTGTGTACATGACCATGGTAATAAAATCAGCTCCTTGTGGATAGTAACTAGAATGTTTAACACAGTTCTTAAACCCATCATTTTAAAATCAGAAAGTAATATAAAGTAAAAGAGTTTTGAAAGAATTAACTGATGAGCTAGCAAATTTTTTTTTCAGTATGTGTGGGAGTTAATTGGGCTGAAATTTTAAGAGTCTACAGTCAAAGGGGTAACACGTCTGTGAAATAATGTGTTGGTAAGTCCTTGTAAGTATGGGCTTGTGGCCTATTAACAGTGCCAGGTAAAACACTGATGTTTTAAAGTATTATCAAAGATAAGAAGGAATATAATGCAGCTGATGTTAGTCAAGATGGGTTTTTAAAGAATAGGTTTTATCAAAACAAAACCATCAATTTTTTAAGATCTTTACATATTTGATTGATAAGAATTTTACGTGAACATAGGAGGTTTTGACTTCAGTGATGTATGCAACTTGATAAAGCAGAGAATCTTGCTTACTCTACACAATCATTTTTATACATATTTAAAGAGAAAGCACTGGCTAAATAATATGTCTTAGAATGAGAAAAAGGGAGTCATCACCATGTAGATGGTGTCTAAATTTTTACTTTTCCCCTTATCTTAATTTATTACTTTATGGCAGTGTACAATGCAAAAAGACATGGATTCAAACATCAGTTATGTAACTAACCTAATATTTCTTGACCAATTTTTACACAATAGCCATAAAAGACATTAGAAATGAGACTGAAATCATTTAGTCTTTGGCTCTCAGTGGATTTGTTGTACTACTGGTACTTCATGATATTTAAGAACCGCTGCAAGTATAGCAATCAAAAACTGTCTAATGATCAACCCATGACACTAACTTAATTCATTATCTATCAAATGAAAGCTTGCCAGGCAGCTGAGAGCACAATTCAGTTCTCCAACATTTTTCTCATACTTCTTATGCCCAGAAACCTATGTCTGTCTGTTTTCTACCTAGACTTCAGCAGGGAGCTCATTTCTTCATTTCTTGCCCTTTCAACATTTTGTTGAAGTTCAGTAAAACTTAGCTAACTCAGCATAAAATGACATTTTAGGGAAGAAGTGTGGAAAAATGTTTTTATTTTTATTTTGTTTTATAGTTTAAAGACCTACCATTGATGATCCTTCTTATTGGCATTTGCATGTAATTAAAGAATATGTTTGTTAGAAATTAAAGGACATTTTACTTAGATTTTATTCTTTTTTAGTATTGCCCTACAGCTGAGTTGTAGTATTTTTCCCAGGATGAAGAAGAAGACTAGAAGGAACTCTATTAATTCCTCCAGGAACAAAGAACAAGGAAAAATTAAAAAAAGAACATATTACTTCTACATTTTGTAGAAGTAGTAAATTGACAGTGTAAAATCCCAGAATTTATCAAGAAGTCTTCACCTTTGTAGAATAACATTTCTGACTCAAGCAAATAGGAAAGAGAAACATTGAGGGGAAGAAAATAGGAAAAATGAAAATAAAGAAAAGCAAGGAAGGTAGAAAGAAGGCTCCTGAGCCTTTTCCTCTGAGACTTTTCTTTTAATGTTTAATTGTTCAGATAATTGTGACATCTCCCACTATAATGTCCTTCTATCAAATCATAATAAACCATTTGAAAACTGTCTTCTTTTCCAACAGCCATTACAATAACTAACCCATATTTCTAGCCATCTTAAAGTCTACAATATATACAAGTGAGAAGTGTGCACACTGTCTAAAACAGCTCAGATCACTGTAGTCAGCTAAGGGTATTACAATGCTTTGAAAATATATTTGGGAAAGTGCTCTACAGGAACATTTGGCTACTGGGCTGTTCTTAGTGCATTCTGAATTGCCACTCTGCCATCATAATCTGAAAAGTATTCCTGCAAAACATACAGATGGAAGTTCAGGGCAGCAGCCTCAATAGTTAATCTTCTCTACCTTCCTGTTCTTAAAAAACCGTTTGATACAAACAGAAAAAAACCTATCCATAGCATTTAAAAAAATGCACTTTCACAAATTGCACATGGAAAGAAATATAAGGTGCCAAGTGCTAAAGACAACCATACATTTCATAAAAGAACATGTCTTCAGCTGATCTCTTTATTAAGATCGAAAAAGGGAAACCTCCAGTTGAGATTTTCATTACTAATCAGAATTTCATATTTCTTTTTACTTTTCTCCCTTCTAAACAGGAGGAAACTACAGGTGCCCTTGAGTAACCTTCCCTTTTCCTCTTCATACAATTTTCACAAGAGTTGACCAAAATGGAATTTAACAGTCAAGGTAAGGATGTACATCAATTTATGTAACATTGTAATATTTTCCATAATATTCCCTACACAGCCCAAATATTATTCAGTTTTTTGACCTCTGATACATTTTAAGCAGATGTCTTCATTGAGCTGTCTACAGTGATGCCTAGATCTTTGTCCTGAGAGGCTATGTCTAATTCAGAGCCCCTCAGTACATAAAGGATACTGTAATTCACTCACTGCAGTGTGTGCTGTTTCCCACTTAGGGAGGATGAATTTCATCAGCCACTGCTGAAATTATTTTTGTTTGATGTGTCAGGTTCTTATGGTGTTCTTCATAATTCTCCTTAGTCTTCAATAATCCATATAAACTTCCACCACTGGCTAATACTTTCTCCTTGGTAAACTGCTCCCCACTTCTAGGTTTTTAGCAGCACCAGTGCATATTCCGGAGAAATCCAATTGTTAGTATTCTTTCAGACCTTTTTTTTGTTATTTGCAGTAAGCCTCTGCTAGATAACATGAGGGAACTAAGAGATTTCCTTTGCGTATTTATGTAATAACCCCAAAAATTATTTTTAAAATCCTCTGCAAAGTCTGAGGGATCCATGCTGAAATTTCATAGTCAAGACTGCATATTAATAGGGATTTCATTATATATTCTACAAAAAATGGCATACATTTTAGTTCTAATCTTCTTATCCCTTATTTTTTATCTGTAAATCTCTTTGCACTGGGAATTCTACACTGCTCCGGTGCTTGGAGAACACCTTAGTATTCTGAAGACAGTACTGGAGTTTAAAAACAAGTTTTAAATATTTTGTCGGCTCTCAGTTGATGGAAAACTAATCAAAGAAAGAGCATCTGTATATAAACCTTTAATTTATTTATAACATTTCTTTAAATTGAATTTTCTGAGGTTCTCTTTCTAATAACCATACATGGACCTAGGTTTTGTAGTTTTCCTTACTAGTGAAGGAAACATTGACTTGACAACAGAAGAATAATTTGCAAATCTTTGAATATTGAGTAATTTCTGCTGACATCAATAGAAGGCAGGTATTTAGCTGTAAGATACCCTTCTGAAAACCAAAAGACTTTAGCACCCTATTACAGTTGAAGTTAATGCAAACTGCTTATGCTCAATATGTTATCAAAACAGACAATTTAACCAGAACTATGGATGCTTATCACAATGGTTTCTGATGTTCTATATAGAAAATTAACTGGTAACAAGAACTCTCTGGCCAACTTTATAAGGCTTCCAAGATTTTTGTTTTATTTTGCTTTTCAGTCATATGGCAGCTTGTCTGAGGTTTGCTTTGCTCTGTTAGTTCATCCTGTAATAACTTCTTTAGAGATTAGGATCAGGAATTAAACTGACACTGGCAACAGTCTCAGAGATATTTCTATTGAAGTAATTTTGGTGACTGTATTAACTAAAGTCACATTCGGTTCTGAAGATGTTTCCCACATTGTTTTGCAAGCTCATGATGTGACACCTAAGGCAATTTTGCAGGAAAATTAGACTGTCTAGTAGTCACAAGTCAGATCCTATGTCTGCATTTTTCTGTTGATGCTGGTTGTTGATTTGCATGCCAAAGTTCCAGTAAAATCTATGAATGCGAGACATAAAGCAGCACTCACAGAATGCTCATGGTAGCAGACAAAAAAAAAAATAGGCTACCTATATGGGTGCTTCAAATGGGTAGTTTAGGAAAATGATCTTATGATTACTGTTCTATTACCACAATGGGCCTGAATTAATTACCTCTTTTTTGGTCATTTTAGAGTTTCCTTGTTACTGCTCCTGGCTTATACCTCTAGTGACCACATGGCCCAAGGAAGAGAAATGCCTTTATAACTGAAAACCTGTTTTATATATCCAAACTGAAGTGTGAATAGCACAGTCATATAATTGGTGTGGTACTATTCTCACAGATGAAGATTTGTTGAGGCTGTCAAGAGGCAGTGTTAGTGCATGAAAGCTTTTCTATTAGATTAGAATACCAAATTCAGATTGTCAAAATGACTGTATATTCCTATTTTTGAATTAATGTATTGTCACTCGAAATAGGAGACATTCACTGATCCCATGGTGTCCAGTTCTGCAATGAATGAAACTAGGGAGGGGAAGAGAGAAGCTGAATACATATAGCTCTGGCTTTTGCAGCTAGAATGATTGGGGAAGAGTAGCGGGGAAGAGACACAGCACTCTTTTAATGAAGGGACCTCAACCTTTCCGCTTTTGAAGAAAGATCCCTTTGGCTGTTATTCTGCAAGAGACTACATGAACCCTGAATAAAGTTTCACAAGCATGAGAAAGATTTCTTTTCAATAGTAGCATCACCATTGTAGCTTGTTTCAAGTTACTTTAAAGCTGTTCCATTTATGTGAAATGGCAATTTCTTTACAGGTTTGAGAAATCACAAAGTTAATCAGATCACTGTAACTCAAATAAATTGTTATATTCATGTCAATCTTCATATATACATAGATTATAATGTTTAGAAACACATTAGGAACTGAAACCCAGAAAATTAGAATTCACTGTTACACTCTTGATGAAAGTTTAACTTTGGGCAGTTTATATTGCAGGTCAACTTATTTCTATTCTGGAGTTTTGTAATTGATAACAGAAGTTCCCAGGAAGCATGAAGCCTCATCTCTATGTTAAATTAGTAAGGCACCTTTTGCATATACTTTACTAACATTTTTTCTTAGTATTTGTCAATCTCTGTGCATACATTCAAATGACAATAAGCACCAATTTAATTTTGAACATATGTTTGTTAGATTTTCATCTTAAATATTAGAAGCAGTGCTACATGCTTTGCATTAAGGTTTTGGGAGATAATCCATTGTCCTTGTGTAAAAATGTCATTTTAAACTATCAATAAGTTTCAATTATAATACACAGGAAACTACTAATAAGGTGACTTTCTTAAATCATCTCAGTAAAATTCATAGTGAAAGTGAAAAAACCCAAATCAATATACAGCTGTGAATAACTATCATGAAAGCTTAAGTACTCTCCAGCTTCAAAAGGAACTCATTAATGTTTGGAAAGCTCTACTAATGAATGGCGAGTAGTTTATTACAACTAGATAATGGCTAAAACCTAGATATTATCTGAAATAGTTAAACCACACTTTATGTCTTTAGGAAGGATACTTCAACTACACGAATGAGCCAACCTTGTTTATTCAAATGGGAATGTGTTCAGCAGCCAGGAAGCAATGCAAGAGGATGAAGTGCTCTCTATTGGATTAGAATACCTAGATGAGAATGTCAAAATTGCTTTCTTTCCTGAATGTATATGTCTGTTCTTGATTTCATATATTGTTATGCTATGTGATTCACTCATTAATTTCCTGCTGTCCAACACCATAAAAAACTGCTAAGCTAAAAAGGATGGAAATAGAAGAATTTTTCTTTTGGGTTCAGTGTGGACTAAGCCTTTGGTAAGAGAACCTAATTGCAACTCTGATTTCATGCCCACAGAAAACACAAACACCCTCTTCCTACCTCGTTAGATGAGCATTTTAATGCTTATATTGCCACACTATATTTTAATGTACTTTACCATACTTAACCCTCAAAGAAGTTTTCACAAAGTACTTCTTTCAAACATCCAATAATATTATTTCTCTTTACTGGTCTTGTAGATGAACTGAGTATGAATTTATATTATCTATTAATCAGTATACAAAGATATACAATACCCTACATTACATCATGGATTTTCTTGAAGGGTTTTCTTAGGTATTAGTACAACAATAGCAATCCTGGAGGAATGACTGGTGCAAGGACAAGAATCTGTGTACTCTGAAGCTACCCTGCTCCCTACTTTACAGCTTTTAATTGTATTTAAGAATGAAAATGAAAATACTGCATCCCAATATATAGCAGATAGAAAACTACATAGAGAGTGAATCTAGGTGTTTCTGTGAGGAGGAAGATGGAAAGTCTAGAAAATAAAAGAGATAAAGCAGACTTCAAAGGGAAATCAAAGAATCCAAAAAAGGCAATAAGAAAGGAGATACAGATAGTCGAAGAGGAGGAGGCAAATTATTTATCTGAGATGCATTAAAAAATTAGCTACAGTTTTTAATGGGTGAAATCATGGTAAATTCCAAGCAAGACTGCAGATTATGTCTTTTCAATTACAAATACATTTTCTACAAGCTGGCAGTGCCAATGCAGACTTGGAATTTTCCCATATTCTCTCCATTATCTTTGCTTTGAGAAAAAAACAAATTAAACATCGCACGCAAACCGAGGAATTTTAAAAGACCTATATTGGTCAGAATACTGTATGCAATTCTGGAAAAGAGTCCTTTTCAGTCAGATACTTGCCACAGCATTATACACTGAATAAAAATTTGAGTTAATCACTAGACATCTCTATTCCATTACTAATAGTAGCATAAGATTCTATTAAAGTAATACAAATGTCAGAAGATCCTTTGTGATGTTGTGGTGTTTAGACATGCTGTATGCTTCTGTGTGTGTGCACATGCACATACATGCACCAGGTGTATGTAAAGGGAAGAAGAGCATTAACAAAAGGATAGCATCTAGTTTCAAGAAGAAATGCTAGATTAACATTCAAACACTGAGAGAAAATTACATTAAATAAATAAATAGCCTGGCATATTTACAAGTTTGCATTTAGATAAAAGCCAAGGTCTAGTCAAAATATAAGGACTGCTTTACCTACTAACTCTGTTCTGCTAGGAACAATTAGATATCAAACAGGTCATTCTGACACTTAAAAACTGACTAGCTGCAAGTCAGAAGACATTTATAAAATTCATACAGGTAAAGTCGTTCCATACTGCCTTTAGATCTGTTGAAGAGCTCAGACAGAGAAAATAGAAATGTTCTTAGATTTCACAAATAATTAAAAGCACTCCCTTTATTTCTCCGCCCTCACTTAATTCCAGTGAGAAGGCAAATCTCTATATGAATATCAAAATGATTGATGCTAAAAAGCAAAAATATATAATAATTTTTTATATGACCACAGTTGTACAAACCTCAATGGAATATAGCGAACTAAAACCTATTGTGGTTATGTAATTTATTCTTCCTGTTTACTCACTGTATTGGACAATGGTGTCACGGCATGCTAAACAAACACAATACATTCTCACTCATTTTATTCCACACCGACTGTTGTCATGTTCTGAAGAACACTCAAAGACTGAGCTCAAGAGCAGTAGTTAAAAACAGCAACTGGCTGTCAGTGGTGTAGTTTGTCATTGTTCCACAGACAAAAGGCAGACTGTCACAATAAACAGCATTTATTCATTTCAGATTTGTGGCTCAGGGCTGAGGAAGGGGAGGTGTAATTCGTAGTAATTGTAAAACACATAAATAATAATAGTAGCCTGCAAATCATTTATCAAAGAAAACAGTGGGAGTTGGCAGTGATGGAGGCAAGAAAATGGATGCTTCCAGCACAACCTAATTTACAGCTCTTTTAAAAACCCACATTTTTTCCTTTCATAACAGTGAAATGGAATGTTTTGTATTAACTGCTTATGCGGTGGGAAAGCAAGACAGAATGACTAAATCATGACTTTAACGACTTATTTTAAACAAACCGCTGAGTAGCTTTCTGAACATGATTACTCTCTACTCAGCTGCTGTCAATTTTATTAACCTAATTTCACTAATTAAAAACCATTTCATATTGATATTGGCATCACCTCCTCTAGCTTTTTTTGCTTAAAAACTGCATCTTTTTAAAGAAATTATACTTCATGAAAATACTCTGGATTGGTATTTGAATAGAAGAGGCTTCTTTAACTGAGTGCTTATGTCTGTTTTTTCAGGATGACACTCAAATCCTAACAATAAATTTTTGCTAATAATTTTGTGGGCTGAAATTATAAAGCAAACAAATTAATGTTGTTGAGGTTGGCATTAATATTTTTTTTAAATTTGAATGCAACTTTTGAGGCAGGCATTATCATCCTTCTCTATTGCAAGCTCCTGTCCTGATTTACAAGGCTGAAGTCCTAGGTCAGTGACACATTTTAACTGGATTATGACATCCCCCAGCCAACCCTCTGAGGGATCTGCAAAAATCTGAGAAGAGAAGTGAGGAAAAAAAAGACACCAGCAGCTGAAAAAGTGTTCCAAAAGGAAACTCCTTATTTGCTACTGCACGGTGAAAGTCCCGCTTCATCTCATCACCACTCCTGCTGCTGTCCAGAAAGGTGATAATATTAATTAGAGAGCAATCTCTTCTTACATACCCAGAAAAGACAGATGGATATGAGTTTTTCTCTGGCGAACCACACAATGTTCACCAGATGGAAACAATGCTCCCTATATAGTTTCTCAGGCATTTTTGCCTACAAATCCTTCCCTCCCAGCACGTCTCAAATCCTATCAGGAACAAGGGCATAAAAGGTCTAAGGAAAGGACAGGTATGTTGGAGAGACTGAACTTGTGTTTCAGAATGGATCTCTTCTGTGAAAAATCTTATATAGTTTGCTGGAGAGAGAACAGAGTGAAAGAGATGACCTGGAATGAACGAGTGGAGTGTCATATTAGTATTTCAACCAGGAAATGTTATCACAGCTGTTACTGCTTTAGGTATAGAAGAGAAGTTGAGCTCAGGAGTTGCA
Organism: Aleadryas rufinucha; assembly: GCA_013397815.1. Classification (NCBI taxonomy): domain Eukaryota; kingdom Metazoa; phylum Chordata; class Aves; order Passeriformes; genus Aleadryas; species Aleadryas rufinucha. Next base: position 323,170 of record VZTH01009532.1, on the reverse strand, counting down.
AGAAACAACATATCTGGCAGTGCAAGTATAGCTCACTGAAGAGTGGGTGCACATGACCAAACCTAAGATAAGCTCTGGCATTCTTGTCTTAAGAAGATAGGATCTTTCTTAACTGAATTTAAAATTGAAAAAGATGCTAGGTTTGGGCAGTCAGGACACGAATTTATGAGAAAATGAGAAAACAAATGTAAAGCTTTACTTGTTTAATGTCTACAGATACAAGAATTAACAAAAACAGTATGCTGAAAAACAAACATTGAAACAAATGCTAAACATCTTTTAGAAAAGATTAGTAAAAATAGAAAAATAAATATTCTAAGATTAAAACATTGTCTGAACAGATATGGCAAAATTTGGGATTAATTTTAAATAAGTAAGTACAAAAGGAGGGGTTCAGTCCTTTTAGAAGCAACATTTTCAGACCAACATCAACTACACTGCTGTAATCTTCAATTAAAGTGAGACAATTTCATCTAATCTTATTGCTAAAAGCAACAAGCAGTAACTTGAAAAATTTAAATCAGAATTTATCCAAAATTAGTTTCTGTTAGAGCAGTTAGAAATCTAAGCATAACATTTCTATATTCAGAAAAGAGGTATCTTGAAATAATGAAAATATTCTTACCTATGTTACCTTGCTATTGATTTTGTAGAGGTTCTCTTGAACTTTTTCCCACCCCCTTCTACCCTTCTTTACAGAATTAAACACAAATATATGTGGGCACACAGTACTACTCTTCTGGGTTTGGCATACAGTCTTAAATGAGAAACCAAATATTGATAGTATGCCTCTCCTCTTATGCAGACTACTAAGACTTTTAGCTTCCTTTTAATGTAAAATTTCCCCCTCCTGTTTTGTTACACAAGCCTGGAATGCTATACTTGAAAAAACTGAACTTTCGGGTGCATTTTCTTGGTCAACTTTTGTCATATAAGGAATCTTAAAAATTCAAAGTTATTCTTCTGTAGTCTTCATAAAGTCAGTCCCTTTTACTCAGGAATGAAAGCTTATGTATTTGAATACATGATTTTATCTTGGGTTCAGTCAGGTGCATGGTGTTTGTCGCATCCTGTACACAGTTACTCAGCGTGACAAACACATGCAATCATTAAAGAGTGATGATAACCTTCATTCTAATTGCATTAGTACACCATCTCTCTCAAATGAAGGCAGACTTCCCATAACAGGAACAGCTAAGCACAAATGTAAATGGATCAACAGTGTCACTCATAAACGATGATCATGGCCAGCGACTGACAGTGGACAATCACTCACGCAATAACACAATCACTCTGCAGTTAATGCATGTCACTACCGATTTGCAGGGAAATTTTTGAAACCAGAATTTGCATGGTCTATTTGAAACTTCCCTGAGCTGAATACCTAGCATTTAGCTTTCTAGTGGGAGTTGTGACAGTAGCACTGCTCGCAGCAAACTGCCACTGTCGTTTGTTCTGCTTCAGTGCTGTTTGACTGTCACAGCCTGTCATGTAGGAAGAAAGCACCGCATCTAACCCCCTGTGACAAGGTTTAATCACCCCCTATTACTCCTATTGGCTGTTCAAGCCACCTTGGGGTATGCAGCACACAGTTATAGATCTGAAAAATCCTTGCTTTATAAATGGAAAGGCTAAAATCTGGTCTGAGTCGATCAATCTTCTGACACACAATTGAAAGGAAGTAGAAGGATTAGATAAATAATCTAACGCAATGCTTGAGACAATTTTTTCATTTTCACATCTTTTGCATCATTAGGAGTACTCAATTATTTATTTTACTTCAAGATTACTTTTTTAATGGATTCCACTTATTTAAATTCTGAATGTACTGTTATTTCTTTCTAGCAATTATTGCTAGAACGTGGACACATGGAAGAGTGTCACATTTGGGATCGATTTTTTATGCCAAAATTAAGTGACAAAGGTAAATATTGTATCACAAGGTTTACCTGTCCAAATGTTAATATTGGGTCAAAGGGCAAGGGGAGGAACACTTAAAATAAGCTTTGTACAAAGGAAAAGTTAAACTTAAATCTTCCTCATGCAAATCAGCATTAATTAATTAAAACTTCATATATGCCTGATCTGTCTAAGGAAACCATTTCATTGCTGTTCCACATGGAAAACTCTACCTTCAAGCTAGAATGAAGAATGTACTTTATGAGACTGCAGTCCATATTATTCATACTTAAAGCCTGAAGGACACATGGGTCAGCAACTGAGACTGGCTCAGCTGGTTAGAGCACGGTGCTAACAACTCTCCCAGTCCTTCTGCTTACAGCTGGTTATCCAGAAGCCCAGGTAACCTACAGCAATCACATTTTCTCACATCAGCAAATCTATTTTCTTGAGCTGGTCTTATTAAATCCCAGTTCTATTTACTGGGACAAAAGAAAATTATTGCAATAAGAAAACATATTAACCCATTGTGAGTTTAGCTTTAGCAAGGTTACCTAGTATTATGAACTTCTAATTACTCCATCAGGGTAATCTTAGGCCTGACAAATGATGTTAGTGTGAGTCTTTACAATAGGAGATTCTTATGCTTGAGAACATCATTAACACAGGTGTTATTTCAATTGACATGTATTTGTAAATACCACGTTTGTTTTGCAGAGACTGGGCAGGAAATGAGTACAGCCCGACAGAACCGATAACTTGGTGGATCAATAATCTAGCAGGATTTATGCACTTACATCCCTGCTTTAGCCCAGTTATGAAAATACATGAGCAAGCATGCATCCTGCAGAATCAGAATAAATATGCATGCTGCTTTCATCATATACCTGCAAGGGTTCCTACAAATTAGGGATGAAATTTTTGAAAAGACAAACATAAAAACAACATAAAAAAACCCCCTCTCTGTCAGGTAGAACTGTCAGTACTCCTTTTTATTGTGATTAAAATGAACTATTTTATTTTCATTTCTAACTAGTATTTCAGGTGAAATAAAACAAAATCTCTGGCCAGAGCATTTTAAAACTTTCAAAGAGCATGAGAATGTGTCAATGGGTGGAAAGCGCATTACATAAGGGCTTTAATTTTTCATGAAAACTGTACTTAACAGGAAGGTAGATTTTATTTTTTTTCAAATATAAACACACTTATCTGTGTTTCCTCCGGCCACCTTAGGGGANTTATTTAAATTCTGAATGTACTGTTATTTCTTTCTAGCAATTATTGCTAGAACGTGGACACATGGAAGAGTGTCACATTTGGGATCGATTTTTTATGCCAAAATTAAGTGACAAAGGTAAATATTGTATCACAAGGTTTACCTGTCCAAATGTTAATATTGGGTCAAAGGGCAAGGGGAGGAACACTTAAAATAAGCTTTGTACAAAGGAAAAGTTAAACTTAAATCTTCCTCATGCAAATCAGCATTAATTAATTAAAACTTCATATATGCCTGATCTGTCTAAGGAAACCATTTCATTGCTGTTCCACATGGAAAACTCTACCTTCAAGCTAGAATGAAGAATGTACTTTATGAGACTGCAGTCCATATTATTCATACTTAAAGCCTGAAGGACACATGGGTCAGCAACTGAGACTGGCTCAGCTGGTTAGAGCACGGTGCTAACAACTCTCCCAGTCCTTCTGCTTACAGCTGGTTATCCAGAAGCCCAGGTAACCTACAGCAATCACATTTTCTCACATCAGCAAATCTATTTTCTTGAGCTGGTCTTATTAAATCCCAGTTCTATTTACTGGGACAAAAGAAAATTATTGCAATAAGAAAACATATTAACCCATTGTGAGTTTAGCTTTAGCAAGGTTACCTAGTATTATGAACTTCTAATTACTCCATCAGGGTAATCTTAGGCCTGACAAATGATGTTAGTGTGAGTCTTTACAATAGGAGATTCTTATGCTTGAGAACATCATTAACACAGGTGTTATTTCAATTGACATGTATTTGTAAATACCACGTTTGTTTTGCAGAGACTGGGCAGGAAATGAGTACAGCCCGACAGAACCGATAACTTGGTGGATCAATAATCTAGCAGGATTTATGCACTTACATCCCTGCTTTAGCCCAGTTATGAAAATACATGAGCAAGCATGCATCCTGCAGAATCAGAATAAATATGCATGCTGCTTTCATCATATACCTGCAAGGGTTCCTACAAATTAGGGATGAAATTTTTGAAAAGACAAACATAAAAACAACATAAAAAAACCCCCTCTCTGTCAGGTAGAACTGTCAGTACTCCTTTTTATTGTGATTAAAATGAACTATTTTATTTTCATTTCTAACTAGTATTTCAGGTGAAATAAAACAAAATCTCTGGCCAGAGCATTTTAAAACTTTCAAAGAGCATGAGAATGTGTCAATGGGTGGAAAGCGCATTACATAAGGGCTTTAATTTTTCATGAAAACTGTACTTAACAGGAAGGTAGATTTTATTTTTTTTCAAATATAAACACACTTATCTGTGTTTCCTCCGGCCACCTTAGGGGAAAAAAAACCCACCCAAAACCAAATTCCAACTGCTAGGGAAGTTTCAGTGTTCCCTCGGTTCTTTTCCCGGATGACCAAATGTGAAAGATCCTTTTCTGTGTAAAAGGAATTTATAGTGCTTACAGCAGTTTGTGCCACTCACCCATGTACAATTCTAATCTATGTTCTCACTCCCCCAGTCTGATACTGTCAATTAGATTAACATTACCACGAGTCTTACAGATTTTCCATTATTAAAGACAAAGAGTAATTTATGTTTTCTTACATCCATCAAACACCTGTGAAGCATCACCTAGAAATAACCAATTATAGCATCGATCCATCTGTATACAGAGAGATGTGGGTTGCTGCACCTAAGCCATCATCAGAAAACTGTGCATGCCCATATTTATTTACAGTTTGTTGCAATGCCAGTTCATTGGCTACAGGTTTATGCTACACATGTTCTCCTTCATACCTTCTGTCCACTAATTTGACTGATGCGCTCTTCCCCCAATCTGCTTATCAGTTCTGAATGACAATAAAGGACAGGTCAATACCACACTGTACTTTCTTTCTGTACAGTACTTTCACCCCAAAAGTAAGTTAATGAAATTTGAATCCTGGGCCACCTGAGAAATCTGGTTTCTTGAATTGTCCACTCACATAGAATAGTTTCAACAATTTTCATAATTTGAAAGGAATAAATGTTTTTTGTACTTCTTCTGCCTCATGGTGTGACATTGACAATAAAACAGATAAATAATAATCCCAAACCTTTAAATCCATGTTTTATTTTTATAAATAGACCTACAAAATATTCTAGGCAAAGATATTGATATGAATCTTTGGATATGAATCATAATAGCAGATTTTCACATCAGGTATTTGATTTCATCTCTGAACTCTGAAGCCTCTGCAGTGTGAATGGCAGCAGGAAATGGCTTTCAAACTCTTCCTAACAGATGGAATAAAATCTGCCAGGTTATTAAATTACTACACAACTATTTTTAGTTTCCACTTCTAAATCCTTTTTCTTTTGTCATGTAATATGTCATTGCTAATCAAATCTCAGAAGCACTACTATTTTGAAAACAGAAGCTTGAAATGGCAGTTTATTATTCTTTGCCCTAAACATTTTTGTTGCTGCTTGATTTTTCTTCTAAAATTATGCAGTATTTATACAGATTTGTGTACTAAAAAATAGGGAAAGTAAGTCAAAACATCAGTTTATAGGACTTACAAGCTTTAAAATTATTTTAGTGATGAATAATCGCTGTGAATCCTTATCTAGACTGCAGTCTAAGATTAAAGAAAACTGCTGAAAGCTAACAAGTAGAAATGGCCTAATAACTATGAAAACAAAAGCAAATACCTCGACTGTCTGGGGTAAAGCATATCAGAAGTGAAACATACTTTTTTTTTTGATGAATTGTACCTACGAAGAATAGGAAGCTACTCAACTGTTGAGAAAATTAAACCAATTGTTTTCTCCTGTGAACTCTAACATAGTGACAGATTTTCTCAGTGTACAAAGAATCCTTTGAAGGCAAATTTGCTTGTAATTCAAGTGTTATGGAAAAAAATTGTCTTTGTTCATGTACTAACAAACACCCATCCTTTTCTTACATGAGGTCTATTATTACTGCTACATCTACACTACAGTACAGAAGTGATGATAGAAAAAGGGAGCATTAAATATGGTTTGCAATTATTATCATAGCAAACATTGCAACACTGAAAGGAAGTATATTAAATGTAAAGTGATTAAGTCAACTGGCAAATTCTAGTTTTACTTAAGGATAACAAACTTCAATCATCTAAGGAGTCAATCTTGCAACTTGCAAATTGCTCCTGTATCTGATTTTCAGTAGCGCACCAGGCAACAGTCAGCCTCAGAGTGAACACGAAAATGCAACTGGAAAAAAAAAAAAAAGCAGAACACACAGAGATCTAGACTGGAGTGACACTGTACATCAGACCTGTGACATCTGGAAGCTGTATTGATTTACATTACTGCCGCAAAAGCAATGTAAAAGAATGAGAAAAGCCCCCATATTTTAGTTCAGTTCTATTGAATCTAACAACTGTGAAGAAATAGTTTTGGGATTTTTTTGATACCACTAATGTGACTGATGTCGCTCAGCTACAAACAAATAAATGTATCGATGGATGAGGCTTCTTACTTCTCTCAATTAAGGCATGGAACCTGCTGAACTTTTTCCAGTCAGGCATGTAAGCTGTGAAATAACTTTACAACATGGTCCATAAGGTATGATTTCTCATAATAATATTTCTGTGGGAAATACTATGCACTGTAAATTTTAACTACACAGGGTTTTCTACCTGTATCATATGACCAATGAAAATGCAAAAAAGCATCAACGCTCATCACTTTTTTGAACATTTCCAACTATTTGCAGTATCTTTGATTTTGTGCTTTGTAGCAGAGGAATATAAAGTGAGCTCTTTCACAGTCCTGTATTTTTGTCTTCTTATTGACTTTGAAGATGGGGAAAAAATAAAATAAAATAGAATTTTTTAAAAAGCATTAGTCCAAAAGATGAATTTGAAGGGCTCTATAAATGATGTGTCTTCTGAAAATGTGTCAGTAAGGAAGAATGGGAAGAAGAAAAAAAAATGTTTTCAAAAAGTAAAGGTGATAAAAAAGCCTACACTAAATGCAAGGCTCCTAGGTAAGAGTAATTTCAGAGTGTCCTTTCTTTTCATTGGACAGAACTAGACTACAACTCAAAGTAAGATTTTAAGGAGCATTTTTTCCTCAGAACTGTATGTTTTCTGTTTATTTTAGGAAGGAATGGTATCAAAATAGCATCTTTCAAATCTCTCCGAAACAACTGTGTTCAAAGTTTATTTGCAATAGAAATCTAAACATAATATATTAAATAGAAAATGCCTCTTTTCTGTGATAGCCTTTGCAGGAGGACCAATTAGGTATAGAGAAATTACAATACGTATTTTTAAATTTAAAATGTAATATTTTAAAGTTATTGCAATATGATATTGAATTGTTTAAATTACAGCATAATAATTCATTCCTGCCACATTCAGTGGCACTAGGCCTTTGGCCTCTTGCCTAACAATACACTAGACAAGAATTATTACATTGTAATTCACACTCTGTCATGCCTTATTGCTTAATTAGAGCATAACCCTTCATGACATGACAAGCAATTTGACTGTTACCATAATTGATCATTATCCCACCTAACTTATTTTAATTTTACAAACCATTCTCTTTTTTTTTTTTTTGGTACATGCACCAAGAATTATCAGAAAAAGTACACAGATGTTTCTTTATCTGTAAAGTGTGAATAGGTTTAGGAACAATAGCTAATAACACAAGGTTGTACTTTTTATTAGAATTATTGCTTCAAGTAACTTGGGCATTTTTTTCTTCATTTTGCTTTGGAGATTAAATCCCACAAAACTTTGTAAAACTATTAACATTCAAGTCTCAGATTAGGTGGCTACCTATATTTTATTGTTGAGCTTTGCTACCTATAGTTATACTATTTTGGTGACTTCTAATGTGATACTAAAACAACAATGAGGCTGAGGTTACAATGTCTTTCAAATTCCAGACAAGGAAGTTGCCAGTTTAATTTTGTTGCAATACAGCAGGTAGCTACTCTGTGTTGAACATTACTTAAAACATTTTTCAGAAACAACTCTTTGAATCACTTTCTCAGTAAGACCTCTGCCTTTTGGTGTTTCTTGGACAGAAACTTGGTAATATAGAAAAGGTAACCTGTTGTTATTAAAATACATCTGATTATAACTAAAAGTGACTAGGTGAAATTCTACTTTTGTAAAAAGTCAATCACAAAACCCATTGACTTAAGCAAAACATTATTCCATGAGATGAAATGGAAAAATGTGTCAACAGCTGTGAAAACACACGTTAATATTTCAGGTTGCATTCAAAATATTTTAATTAGTATTATGTATTTGGTAATGCCTTCACGTGGCCTTCACATGTGCAATACAATACAGCCAGTTGGCTATGAATAATCCTTTGGTTTTGGCAAGTACCAATTCAAAATTAAAATATGTAAACATGTAACTCTGAAGTTTTGTGTGAACAAAACCCTTGATTTATTGACAAAACATGTATGCAATGCATATAACATGCATACAAAACAATTTTAGCATGGAAATTATATATACCATACCTAATAGATTTCCTACCAGTTTCATAAAATATCAAGGTGCAATTTAATGAGGTTCCACTGAACTCTGGATGTCTTCAAGGTGACTGTTTTGTCACTGGAACTCTCTCTGCTGTAACTATAAAATGTCTATGATGTGACTGTGATATAACTGAAACAGCTGCAGTCTTTGATCATATGCTGGCAGTTTATGCACAGATGCAGAATGTGTAATAAGGGCACACTTTATTAACTTGACTGATGTTCTGTTAATTTAATGGTTCCAAAAGCCAAAGGAGACTAGGCTCCACCATGTTACCCTGAGAATAATTTATTGTTGCAGCTATTCAAAATGAAATACCTATCATTAATGTCTAATTGATTACCAAAAGCAAGAGGCATACATTGGCCTCAGCTGATCTGACATTTGCTATGATCTTTAAAGCTGCTCTTATAGTTAGAATTATTATTTTGAATTAGCACAAAATACATTTTAACTACAGTTTAAAAACACTGCCAACACTCTGAATGTATGCATATGTTTCCTGTTAATAGCTATTTCTACATATATACAGTCTAGTGAAAGTTACAGTGAGCCTTTACCATTTCTTAAGTATAAAAATACACAAATTCTGAAGGCGTGATAATTAAGTCAGACCTTGACATGCTAGTGGCTGTATTATGTTCTACAAAATCATCTTTGCTCTCCTTAAAAAGTTAAAACATGTTTTGGTTCTACCAAAATTATTTAAACAATTCATCTTTCTCAAAGTAGCCCAATTAGAGAGGAAATAATTCACACTCTAATTTGGCTACTTTGAGAAAGTTGAATTGCATTTCCAGCAATTAAGAAAAAAATTTACTTAGAACCTAGATATTTTGCCTCTATGCATGCAATATGGAAATCACAGTAACACTATAAATTATAGGTAAATACAAAAATTTGCAATGGGTTACTTCGGATAAAGAGTTATTTCATAAAGAAGATGAAATTAACATTCCCATAGAAGATGTACTAATAGTTTTGCACTAATCCTAAGAGTATGAAGTTATTCTAAATATAAAGAGCATTTAGAATAGCTACTTTTCTAATAATTTATTTTTTACTTTCCACTTTTTTTCTCTAGCCTCAACTTATATCTCTGTACTCTTAACTGTAAATTTAAGTTTCCCTTTGTGCTTATATTTTTATTAGAAGAAATAAAAAGGCCTGGACTCTGAAGTCATTCTGCACCCATATTCCCAGTTTGCCTCTTTCTATAATCTTGCACAGAAAATACACATTTTCAGAACTTTGCTGGGCATAAAATGGATGTTGCAAAATCATTGTACTGCTTTGATGAGATGGCTCTCTCTCCAGGACCTCCCTTATGTAATCCCTGCTTTAGCTTTCTTTTCAATGCCTTTTTCTATAGCCTTTATGCTGCAGTTGAGGGGCAAAACAACTCAGAAGTTAGAGAGCCTGGTGCCCACAATATGTATGTTTACATTTTTTCCCATGGATCTCTTCATCTAGATACAAGCAGCTAGATCTGTTTCTATTCCAGTTTTAAGCATATGTCAGTAAGTATTTATACTTTAATCTTCTTCAGTATGGATATTCCCCAAGAAAGTGTAATTCCTCTAGCCCTCAAGCTTAACCCCTCTGATTAAACTGCTGGCTTGTTCTTAGAATTCTAAAAGATTCTGAAATAGGTTCAATTTCTTTCCCCCACACCTTGAATGCTTCCAATTTCTAGAAATGAGGGGAAATACCAGGTAAATTTAAGATACAGACATTGAAACAGAACAGAGTTCTTTCATGAAAGTCTGATGCCTATTTCATGAGCTTCATTTTCACTGACATTTGTTATAAGACATCAGAAATTAAAGTTATAAATAAGGAGTAAATAAGCTAAAGTATTCTAAGTTATCCAGTCAAAAAACCATGGTCAGAAAAGTTTTCTGAGACTGAATATCTTCTTATTGTACCCTGGATTACTTTTAAAAACCTAGATAAATCTTTATGTAGGCATATGTTTGGCCTCCTTTCCAGTTTTTTTTCCCTTGGCAGCTTCTTGTACTTCCTAAATACCATTTGTAGTGCAATTGTTCTGCCAAATATCTCTCATACGTTCCAGCTCCCTTTATTCCTCTCCATCTACCATGTTCTTACTGGTACCTTTTTGTGGACTTCAGCTCAGATGAGAATACTGGACTTTATTCAATGACTTCATCTTAACTGACTCCAGAAAAATATGCAGTTAAATTAATCACAAAGTTTATTATTGAAGTATTAAACTGAATCCTAGAAAGAAATAACTGCTTTACAAATATTATAAAATCTCTGATACTGACTGTGGGTCAAAATTAAGAGAACGTTTCCAGATAAGCCCCTAATCACCCATTGAAATATCTCAGTTTAATAGCACACAACTTCTGTTCAGAAAGTATACATTGCTGTGCAACACTGTTTGTGATGCAAAGCACTGCCCACTGACTTACCAGGTATTCTTGTTTTTTAATATTGAATACTGTGCCATTATTCAACTGTATATCATTTAAGTAAAAATTGAATTTTCACAGTAAAATCTTACATCTAAAATCTGGAGAGTTGACTCCTAAAATCTTACATCTAAAATCTGGAGAGTTGACTCCTATAGTTAAAGATGTTCCACAGTTCTGAAAGATTTCCCCCCCTCCCTGCCCTCAGGAGAATATAGATGGCTGAAAAAGAACTGTTCTTATGCTCATCTGTTCTCCTACCTTTTCTGATGAGTTGTCTGCAGACAAGTATATAAATGGAAAGCTCAATTAGTGCAATTTTTGTATCCTTGGATGTCAATCATTGCTGTTGAGAGGTGGGACTTTCAGGATCTCTGTGCATTAATTAAGAGCTCATCTCAGAAGAGTAGTCATTACACCTAAGGACCAAAAATAAGTTTTAATTAGAGTCTAGAAGACAGTGTGCCATCTACTTATAAAACTAGTTCTTTAGTTAAAAATGAACAGCTATGGGACATATTAATAACAACGCGAAGGGCATAAGTCTACTGCTTGCCTTTCAGAACGCAGAAGTATTGTTGTGTGTGCAGGTCTGCCTGGAAAACTGGACAAGTTCTGTAATACTGTGAGGACACCACTCAGATTTTAGCCAGGCTGTATGAATGCCAACATGATTATTAGACCCTTGTGAAATTACTGATGCTAGGCTGATGTTGAAGCAAGGCTATTACACGGCTGAAGTTAGATTGTATTTCTCTCCCATAGTCCAGCCCGTCTCTGACTGCATGTGCAATAGGCAAACCAAGGCAAGCTCAGCAAAGGGGCAAGTGAGCGTGCACAATGCATCAGGGTCATTCACTGACTGATACAATGTGCAGGCAGCTTTTGGCTGGCCTGGCACTTGTCAGGGCTCAGGAGAGGTTAGAAACTAGCAGGGCTAACTGGTGTCAGCTGCCCAAGAGATCTTTCCTCGTGGCATGACTTATTCTGAGGACAATCAAATATTCTGCCTAGGATTCTCTAGGGAAATAAATAATCGATTATATGGTTTATAAATTAAAGGTAGGAAAACAAATTTTAAAAGCTGGTCTGGAAAAAAACCATGCCAGCTAATAACTCAAGCATGAAAAGGGGTAAAACTTAGAGAAGAATTAAGTTTACATTCCAGAGAACAAGAAAAACCTTGTTTGGCTGTGGCTGAAATCAGAAATATAACTTATTAATAAAAAAACCCTCATATTGATCCAGGAAGGATGAGACAAGACAAAAAATCAAGCTCCAATATGAAAATAAAGAAAAAATCCAGTCATAAAAATGGTCATAAAAAAAATCAGTCTTACAAATATTGTCGTTTCTTGAAGGACAAAAGTTAACATACACTTGAAATGATATAAGTAATAATAATAATAATTATAAAGGTTATTGCAAAGAAAAAGAGCAGAATGGGAAGACGTGTCAAAAGGAGAATAAGATTTACTATGCATCCAGGAATAGTAGAACAAGTGTTATGACCTTTTTCATTGCTATTATATTTCATGGTCTTTTACTAAACTACCTGTAAATACATGCAAGAGACAGATATTTTTCTGAAACACTTGTTTGAGAAACACATGCTATAAATTTCAAATCTAATCAATATACCTGAGTAGTAACAAAAAACAACACTGAATTCAACAACAAAAAAAGCTGAAGCTATTGCTGGTAGATTGCTTAAATTGTTTTATTCTAAATAACAGTGAGTGATGAAAGCAACATTATAGTGAGGGAGCAATCAGTCTTTTAAAGACATTTAGAAAAATGTGGACAATAAGTTATGCTAATGTCATTCAGAAAATTTATGTTAATGCCATTAATAAATATTTTAATACTTCATGCCCAAATGCTTTCTTGTAAATTTTTGCAGCCAAGAATTGTTTTCTACAGAATAGGCACAGAAACACTCTCTAGGATGTACTGACTTGGAATATTACTGTATTTACTAGTAGATTTCTGCAGGCTGCTTCAGCTTATCAGATATGCTTGCAGTACACACCAATACGCTGTTAAGAACGTTAGTACCGAAACTTGCTTTTTTAAAAGTTCGACTTTCATTCTTCAAAATAGGGTATATGCTACTGCTATGGATATATGCATATTACAAAATCTGGTATTTACTTCTCTGTAGGTCTAAATTTTTTTTCACATAACAGATTTCGGGAAAGGCCATGTTTAATATTGGCTGGCACCATGGGTAGGTTGTTTTAAATGAAAAGAAAAAGGAATTTATCCAGGGCTTGTCACTTGTATTCTGTGAAGTAAAGAAAAGTGCTGAGTCTTGCTGTCTGGGATTTCCTATAAGTAACATTTAACACATTTCTTGTCAGCTGCTTCTCTTGATTAAAAAGACAGAAGAGATAATAGATACACTAAACTCCAGAAGAGACAGAGAATCTTTGCTCCTCTGAGCAATTATATCAATTTTTATAATGGTTTAATTTGTTGTTATTCACAAGGGACAATGCCAAGAGCTGAAGCAGAGGACTGCTGGCAAAGTACAGGTCGCATGTTAGCAGCATGGTGCCTTCTCAGTCCTTCATGTTTCCTAGTTTGCCTCTTCTGAACTCATACTCCAATACGCTGTTTTGGAAGCCAGCCATAAAAGAGGCTAACTCAGACAATAAAATCTGGGTGATCTACTGAACTGTGACTGAGATTTGTGACCTGCCTTAAACTGAATCAGATTCAACAATAAGATTTCTTACAAGAACCTCTCACCAAGAGCCTGGCAGAATGTCAACACAGTTGTACTAAATATTTGACACAAAACTTGCTGAGAACCACATGGTATCATGTATTGTCATGAAAGGAACTTAAAGCTGGATTAATTCAGAGGAAAAGAATAATAAAAAATAGCAATTAGAAAATGTTTCTTACAGTGAAGAATGTTATACAGCAATTAAATTATATTGAACAGAAAATCAAGAGGAAAAATACTAAAATTATTTCAGGCACCCTCCTGGCCAAATTTGAACCCTTCATTGAAATTTCAAAGTCTGATGCATTGTCCAAAACTTCCTCAGTGGCAACAAAGAAAGGGAAAGACACTTCCAGATATCAAACCAGACTTAGAAGAGCTTCTACCTTTACATTTGCTGTCCTGAGTGTTGAGCACCAAGCTTCTAACTTGGACATGTTGGTGAGTACTTGTATTTACTTATCCTACATCCTATAGTTTGATTATCAGAGGTGCTTAGTAAATAAATTTCAGTGCAGCATTGAACATTTATCTGCACATTTAGATGCTACTGGGGATAGGGGCGGGGATTTCCCAACTTCTCTAATGCTAGCCAAATGCTGATGGGCAGTACTGTGCAGAGGTCCTTATTCCTATTGATCAGTGCCTTTCCTGCTGCCTACCACAAAATTAATAGCACAAAAAAGTACAAATATTTTCCTATTTATACTGAATTGTATTTACTGTCTCTCATATGGTTAATACTTTAGTCTTTTGGGAAAAAAAAAATAATTTTATTCTGCTTTAACATTTTTATTTTTCTTTTCTCAAGAAGAGACCAGAACAATGAAAAAAAATTGATTAATTTATCACCATAGATGTGTTCTTTCCTCCAGTTAAACTAATATTTTAAGAAAATTTGAGTCTCCTATAAAAAATAAACTTCAGTGTGTGATCAGAGCCACGAAGCCTGCAGAACTCATACTTAGCTTTCAATCTAGAAACAGACCATGGGGTTGGAACTTGAGGACCACAGCTTATTCTTTGTTAACTGATGAAACATCTGATTATTCTTGAAAAATAATAAGAATCTGAAATTCAAGTTCAATATCAATGTGCTCACACAAGGAGTGGAGATAAGCCAATAAACATAATACATAGCTTTTAACCTCACATAATATTTCTTATCTTTAGTAGTTTCTGCTGAAATTGTAGTGACAACAGAAAAATATTTATGCAAGAACTATGCAGAAGCATGTAATAAGGCACTGGAAAACATAAAAGTACAAAGAAAAATGAATTAAAAATTTAACTGAAATGTAGAAGTAGCAAAACAAGCAGAGAGCAATTTCTCTATGGCCAGCACTGTCTATAGATCAAGGCCTCTTCCCGAAATCCATCCATTTATCATACAGCATTGGAGTCACTTTGAAAATGATTCCGTTGTAGTCAGCAACACCCAAATGCAAAAGGAAGTTATTAATCAGATAGCAGTACCACAATGTTTTCTATTGTCAAGACAACAACCACTGCTGACTAACGAATAAGAAAAGAGTTTGTTTTAAATTAAGATACACCTGTATGTGATAGCTTGAGTTTCAGCATTTACTGCCTCATTTTTTTACCAATTTAACCTTTTAATTTGTTAACTTTTTCATAACTTTCCTTATCTCAATTTCTGTGTTACTTCCCAGGATCACATCAGAAAACAGACAAATTATATCAAAAGTTTTCTTTTCTTCATTATTGATTGGGAAATTTTTGATTGTTTTTTATTATATTCTTACATAGTTAAAAACTAAAGAACTTAAGAACATTATGATCTCATTCTTATATTATTATATCATTATAATATAAAAATATTTATTAATTTTGAGGGACAAAGGAGGCAATATTTTAAAAATACTTTGTGTTCTTCAACTGGGCTGGCTGATATCATTACAGCTTGTTGGATAAAACTTTGCTAGAAAAGAAATCATCACAGCTAAAATACAACATAGAAATTCCAAGAGTTAATAAGACAAGAGTAGAAGAACTACTAATTGTGAAATTTCTGGCTGTCTGATTTCAGCTTGATTAACAGATTTCTTTTACCTGTTAGAATTTTATGATCAAAAAAGGTATTAAAATGCTAACAAAAATCTCATAGAAAGGAAGGGATTAAGGCAGCATTGGAAAAATGATGCAAGAGAGATACTGAGAGTGAAGCATGGTTGTGTAGAAAAATTTGAGGTTATATATGAAGTACCTGGGCTTGCCTAAATTTGAGAGAATAATACGTTTTAAACAATGTCATGCTTACTTGTACAGAGTCATGCTGCCATGCTCATAGAATGGTTTAGGTTGGAAGGGACGTGAAAGATCACCTAGTTCTAGCCATGGGCAGGGAAACCTTGTTGGCACCTCTACTATTTAGAGAAGGAAATTATGATCTGGAATGTATTTGCAGAAACCTCCTGGATTGCTAATGCTGTTACTCTGTCTCTTTAACAGATATTGGGGTAGTTGAAGTGCCCCATGAGAACCGGGTCTTCTGAACATAGGACTGCTCCTATCTGTCCATAAAGCACCTCATATGCGTGGTCTTCCTGGTCAGGTGGCCTGTAGCAGATATCCACTATAATGTCACCTGTCCCTGTGCTCCCTTTATCCTGACATAGAAGCTTTTGACTGACTCCTCATCCATTCCCAGAGCTCCATGCACCCCAGCTGGTTATTGACAGAGAGGGCAACACCACCACCTCCTGGTCTCCCATATTTGTTCTTCCTAAAGAGCCTATATCCTTCCTTTCCAACATTCCAGACACAGAAGCCACCCCACCACATTTCTGTGATGCCAGTAAGATCATATCCCTACAGGCACGCACATGTCTAAATCCTTGTCTATTATCCATGCTACACGTGCTTCCATAGAGGCGTTTAAATTGTGCCCCCAATGAAGCTGACTTACTGGCTGGAGCGGCTGGAATTCCTTTGTGTTACTCTTCAGGTGCTCTCCTGCTGATCAGTGCAGTCTTCTGGGCATCTGTTGCTGGCACTGGCATCAAACTGGTAGGAGTGGAATGGATTAAAATTCCCTTTCCTCGGAAAGTTTCATTTAAAGTCTTCATCATCTTGTCAAATGTATGAATGAAGATGCTGTTCTTTTTTCTCTGATAGATGAGCTCCATCAGCCCCAGCAGACCAGGTTTCTCAAAGTGAGCCCCATGGTGTAACAGACAAACCCCTGGCTGTGTCACCAGTCCTGTAACCATTTGTCAATTCATTGGAGTCAGCTAGCCCTTCCAAACCCCTTTCCTCTGACCAGCAGGATTGGTGAAAAAACTACCTGTGCTCCAGAGTCCCTTACTGCTGCTTCCAGGACTCTGTAATCCTTCCTGATACTCCTCAGGGTGCTCCTGGCTGTATCACTGGTGCCCATGTGAAACAACAGCAGTGGATAGTAGCCAGGAGACAGTATAAGGCTTTACAGTCTCTTGGTACATCCCTGATATGAGCTGCAGGGGAGCAGAACACCTCTCTAGAGATCACTTCAGGTTGCTAAATGGGTGCCTCCATAGCTCTCAGAAGAGTCACCTGCTACTTACTACCTGTAGTCTCTTCTTAGTTGCACTGGTTGTTGCACAGGGAGCAGACTGGACTGCATTACTCAGTCCCAGCAGCTCTCCTGAGGTGACGGGTCTTTCCTCTTCAGTTTGCAGAGCAGTGAATGGGTTCTGTAAGGGCACCTCAGGCTTCAAGGAAGTGTCTTTCTCCTGCTGGTCCTTGCCATTGCAAGCTTCCACTCCTATGTATTACCAGCCCCCTTCCTACTGCGTGTGTGCTGTTGGGGGAAGCTTTCAGCTGTTTGGCTGCAGGCTCTGGGTTCACCGCAGACTGCGCTTGGAAACAGCTATTTAACTCCTTCTCAGCTTCCCTGATGTTATATAGCCTTATCACCACCTCCTGCAGCTCAGCCACCTGCATGTTCCACTGACCTGGGCAAGAGAACCCATTGTGATCAACCTTTCCTGTACTTGTGATGTGTTTCTGCAGGGAATGGATAACACATGTCTTTATAGGGAGATACTCTTTGTAACTTTGATCTTTGTCACAAAAACTTACAGAAATGTGTCACTGAGACAAAATCAAAATTTACACTTGGGCTCACCAGGTTCACCCTATCAGAAAAGGGAGCAGTGTCCTAGTATTAAGACTAAGAACAGTAAAGTAAAAGAAGAAATGGTGGCATATTCTGTCTGAAGAAAACACTTGTAAAGGTTGTATAAAGGATGAATAAGGCAGTGATTGACATGAAACTGGAGCAAGAATTTGAGAGCATAACTTCAGTCTGAAGTTAGGTCAACTGCCATATTCAATACTGCCACAGGGTTCGTAAGGTTTGTCGCTTGAAATAGAAGCCTGCAAGACAGACTGGGGAAGAGACCACAGGTGCAGCTTGCCCCTGTACTGTCATAGCAATAAATAAGGTTATCTGTCATGATCAAGCCATCTGGAGAAGTCCTTTATACGGTACTGAATAGATGTTATACATTTATTTAAGGTTACAAAGAGTGCTTAAAATAGCATTGATTTGCTAAGAAGTAGCCTGTGTCCTATAACTAAAGGCAGTATCACTGCAAATGTGCAGGCAAAAATTGTAAAAAGAATTTTAAGGGCATTTTGGTACTAATGATTTATAAGTGATGATACATAACTTTACAAAAGAGAAACAGATGACTGCTCAAAATGCTGTATACTGCAGCAGTCTAGTACTGAAAACAGTGATCCAGCCATCAGTGTCTGGGTATTTATTCCTTTTTAGAGAAGTTATTGAAAACAGGCCAGTTCCATCATCAACAGGCCATATCATATCATCATACAAGTCCTATTGTAAGAAAAATTATCTACCCTGCAAGTAGCAAATTCACAAAACCCAAGAAACAAATCTATCTTTTTCTTGCCGATAAGGTATACACTCGAGCTTTGCAATCAAGGGTGTATATGAGAATCCAGCTGATCATGGGATTATCTATGGGACAAAATAAATTACAGCTAAAAGTACAGGATCTGGATTGAGCTGTAGCCCTGCCCTACCCTCCCCCTTCTGCTGTAGAACACAAAAGCTGTGTTAAAGGACAATTTTTTTCAGAAATCTGAATGATCACTACACTTCCTTTTCTACTGCTATCTCTTTAATATAGTGCACCCTTGCCATGCTCCCTAAACAACATAATAGGAAAATGACAGGTATAATTTCTTTTCTGAGAAGCAGGCAGGTGGATTGAGAAATATTATGTACTACGCTGATAGTCTACAGCATGTGTGAGTGAAACCAGCACTGAAATTAATTCCAGTTTCTTTGTTTTCTCCCTTATGACCTCTCTGCTGACAGACTCAAAAGCCCTTAAACTTCACATATATAGAATATAAGGAACCACATTTTGTACTGTGAGAAAAATCTGCCTGTTATCTCTTCTCCACATTAAGTCCACTTCACTGCAAAAAGCTCCTGCATCAGCATTTCTGTCTACAATCATAAGGTTGCTGCAGCCTCAACTATAAACTTAAAAAAAGTAGCTCTTTCTCTCTTTCGATGGCTATCTGTTCTTTCCCCAATGAACTTGGCACATTTCTCTGCAACACCATCTTTTTGTGGGCTGCAACATACGGGGCTAAATAACATAGCATCAGAATGCAATTTTTAGCCTACCCTTTCCTATTCTGCTTCACAAAATAAGGGTGAGTCTGCTGCCTACCTTCAATGACCCTCACAGACAAAAAGAGCCCCTTGTCAGAGATCATTTTCTAACAGATGAGCAAACCTTCAAAATAAATATGATGCCTTCAAACATAAACACATCTCACCCCCTTAGATTTAAGTATGCAGTTCAACACAGCTTAACTTACCAAAGACATTAAACCTGAAAGGTTCCCTGGCTTTACAATCAGGAAGAAGATCAAGTAAGGCTACCACAGCTTTTCTGTGCTACTATTTAGCACCTCTGAATCAATTCACCAGCTGTTGGAGAACTGCTTAAACAACAGTAAACCAGAGAAGAGCAGCAAATTAGCACTTCCCCACTTGGGCTGGCTGGCTGATACTTTAAGGGGAGGAAAGTAAAGGCCTCATTAAAGTTGTTTTCTTCACCAAGAAAAGCAAGTCAGGGTAAGGTAATATCCTTACAGTGTTTAAAGACAGTAAAAGGGGAAAAAAAAATCACCACACTTTGCAATAGGGCCATTTACTACAATGTAATGATCTCTCTCTGGATCACTGGGACTTTGGGGAAGATGTGAGCATCTTTTTCTGATGCTCACCAGCTGATTTAACTTGATGAAAGAATGAACCTGCAGCTAGGAGATCTAGGTGCAAGTTTCAAGCTGTAATTCAGGGTTTCAGGTCTTTTTGCATCCATAGGAGTGTATGCCCATCTCCCTTTCTGGGACACGTCCATCTCTCATGCATTCTCTTTCTGTAATCTATGAAAATTCTACCCTTTTTCTCTATTTTATTTTATTTTTTTTTGTTCTGGTGGCTTTATCTGTTTTCTTATTTTTTTTAATTTGGTTGTGAGTTTTTTTGTTTTGGTTTTTTTGGTTGTCGGTGGTTTTTTCCTTTGTTTTGCTTTTTATCCATTTTCACCTCAATATTAAAACTGAGGAAAAATTATTATTTTTCATAATATGTAGAGTTGTACACACCACTGTTACTGACAGTCTTTGTAATTAGTCCAGACAATGGTGATTAAATCCCCTTTGACTTTTAAAAATACCCTTATTGAAGTACTTTATTAGAATTAATTTTAGGTTGAGTTTTTTCCCCCCCTCATCTGCTTGAACTGAGCACTGAAAGAACTTGAAGACATTGGCACATCGCCTTCCAGCAGTACAGTCTTCTTCTCTGGCTGCAGAAGCATTCCTTAGCAAAATACAACATATTCCTTGTGGTGGAAAGCTGAAACATTTGAGTAAAGTTGTTTTACTTTATTGTCTACTCATGAACATTAATGCCACGAAGTTTGGCAGTAGTATTTCATTGGCAAACTAGTAGCAAACTTAATGCTTTTAAAATTTGTTTTAAAATTTCCTTAAAACCATAAGTATTCTTTGTTTACTTCCTATTGTTGATCAACATGGTCAGCGCCCAAAGTGGCACTTTGTTAACTCTATGACTTTGAAGCATCAGCACTCATTGGGAAAGATTTTTCTGAAGGCTTGGAAAAGCAGAAAAAATTATCAATGGGTCATGATTAAGAACCACATCACTCCAACTGCTGTTGCAAAGCAATCATGTGGATAGAAGATATTCACTAGAAAGTCAGCGTTTCTTTTCTGTATGCTGTTTCCGTATAGACCTCTGTGTCTAGACAATGTAGAAAAACATCTAGTTCACACTTAAGATTTAAAGTAAAGGAATCTGAACAATGATGGTGAAACTGTCCTTTTAGCCGAGCAATGATCTGCAAAAGTATCCCCTTCTCATCATTCGAGACACATTTGTAAATCGTCTTATAAGAAAATTGAAATTAAAATAGCCTCATAGGGTGATGTTCAGTCTGACTAAAGCAGCATCCTTGTGTACCACAACAGTAATACAACATTCAGCTTTCTGTTTGCATCAGTTAAAGGTGTAAAACTGTAGTAAAATAAAGAAACTATATCTTTGATTGCCTGTGCCCTGTGGCTTGTAGCAAGCGTGAAAATGTTTTTCTGTGTGCACGACACTGTTTCTGCTTACGGTATGTAACTAAGGAAAGTGTTAACCATACTAAACTTTCTGTTAATTCTAACAGGCTGGCTTGATTTCGACTTTAAAATATCTGTGCACATATTTGTTATTATACTTCTCTTATTCAATCATTATCTAAGTCAACAGAGCGATCTTCATCAAGACAGCTTGTATTTATCACACTTCATGTACTTAAACTGTATGTCACCCTGTTAAGTAAAGTCCAAGGAAATTCTTGATTGATTCTGAAGTTAACCATATGGTTATCTAGCAAGTCAGCAGAAACTAAATTCATTACCAAAATCACTTTTATGTAATTATTATTAACCAGTATTATTTTAATGTTCATTTTCTGTAGTCTTTGGCTGGGTTAAAATGGCGATGGTAATTTAGTGGTCACCATTTGCAATATAACCAAAGCCCACTAGTGTATGAACAAGGGAACAAATCTCAAAATAGTTCAGAGAGCTTGTTTTCTAACAGCTAGACTGAAATAAAACATGATTATGACATTACGTAATTCTGTATCTTTTACTGAAACTCTAAGAAGCGAAACCAAGCTGTTCCTTATGTGCTGCCCCTTTCCACCAGAATAAGGATAAGGGAAAAAAATAAACCTAGTATTTTTCACAACACCTAACCACTTGCAGTCACTTCTTTCTTTTGTAGGAACAGGAAAAACTCACACCAAAGTTAAAAAAACCCCAAAACTGCAAGGACTATTACTGCAGTTGTAAAAGCAAACTCTAAGAAATGAGATTTTTCTTTCTTGGCTATCTGCATTTTGATATATTTCATATTTGCATGATCCTATTCTGTTTTTCCCAAAGCTCTTCTGCCTCACTGAGCAAGGAATGTGCTCTGGGCATGAATGGGGATCACTTAGTGCAGGGTGCTGTTAGTCATTGGACTCTTCTCAGATTTCTGGAAGAGTTTGCAAAATGTGTAATAAAGAAAGATGCTATCAGAAGGACTTTTCCATTTATTAAAATTTTCCTGTGTAGAAATGGATTCCAGATCCTATCACAGACTTCCTCCAGGGCACTGCACATCCCCTAAAATGTATTTCTCAAAGTCAATACCAAGTGGTGTATTCCCTGTTTCTGGGTCCGTGGAGCTGGCTTGAAACTTTGTTGTCCATTTAAAGAATGATGAAGATTCACAACTTCAAACATTTCCATGGTTGTAGTATTAAGCTGTGCCATGAACACAGAAAGACCTATATGATTTTGATTTTCTGTGCAAATAGGGCTCAGCATCTTAAATTGTGTACTCAGATCATTGAATTCTTTTACTTCAGTCCCTATGCCTTCTTGACACAGAATTTTACGCATAGCCTTGAAACAATATAACTTCCTGGACTTCTGACTCTTGCTGAAGTTTTTAACTCCAAGCTAGACACTCAAAATTCTCAAATGAATATTTTTATCTGTGAGGTAGCTAAAAGGGAAGCTGCTACTTTTCACTAGCTTGCATATAGATAGACAGACTCAAGACTGACCTGTAGATCAAGCTGGAGTGTATGTGCTGCCAGCAAAAGAGCACAAGAGCATAATGTAGGTACTGAAATGTCAAGCTCTTATGAGGCCAGTTTCCTGTGCAATGCCATCAGAATCACAGTAGTGGTGACAAGAGCACATACATAAAACCGTAGTGGACTTGAGAAATTTTATGCACTGCACTTTCTGGAGTAAGTGTGAATAATCTATACTAAGATTCCTTGTAAATCATTCATTTTGCTTCTGAGTCTTTGACCCAGCCCCATCCATCTGCTCTGGCTCCTATGACAATCATAGATAATTGTCTCCTGCCCCACAGGTGGGGTTTGAAATGAAATTGATAGTACTGTGTGAAACATCATACAACAGTGATAAGTATCATATAAAAGCTCAGAGGGTAGCAATTGTATAGTCCAAAATGCCTTGGACCACTCTTTGTGCCAGGGTGATTGAAAAAGGTGTTTGGTCATCCCAGCCTGCTCCTGTGGTCTGAATAAGGGATGATCTGGAAAAAAAGAAGGACTCATGTAGCTGAAGATTGTAGCATATGATGTACAAAAACCACCTAGCTGAAATTTACATGGACAAATTTAATTCTAGTATTTCTAAATCCTGATCGCTTGATTTTGGAACTTTGAAATTTTGTTGTTTTAGCTGTTTTCACTCTCCTGAAAACTCTGTACATAGTTCTACATGTTCCAGCTCTCATTAAACCTACGCAAGAAAGAAGAAAGAAAGAACTCCCCTATCCTTCCTATGTTCAGAAAAGCTGCACAAGATCAAATTAAACAAAAATAAAAATAAAAAATAGAAGATGTATTTTTTATATCTTTGAGAACTGATGGTGGTGCTTTATCAGTCAAACACCTACAGGTTTTTAATCACTAGTCAATGTAGTTCAAACCCATTATTTGTCAGGTCCCACTTGAGCAGATATGCTTATTGAGTTGTACAGCACCTGGTTGGCATCACTGAATAAAACTGGATGCCATGCAGATTTGAGAGTTATTTGAAGGTCAAAATTCTGATATATTATTTTTAAAAGGGACGTAACACTTCAGGCTTTGGAACCAACTTGTTGAATTGGCTAAAAATTAATAAGAAATCAGAGTTCAAGCAGGTTTCTCTGCTTGCTCTGCATACCACCAGGATATCAAGGCATAATGAATATATGTAATATTGCCCTTGCAAAGGAGAGTTCAAAACACATTGGACAGCACTGCTTATATTCAAAGCTCACCCTGCAGAGGGGTTTTCATATTGGATGTTGTCTCGGTTTGAGACAAATTTAGGAGTAAATGTCCTGAAATGAATGTCTCCTCTAAAGAAAAGGCAGGTTTCAGCACTCCCTCCCCCACCAATACAAAAGCAATTTTCTTGGATGAAAGTGAAAAAAACTATTTATTTAACAAACAAAGTGCCTGCAGGGCACGAGAAAAAAAAAAAATAATAACTGTTAAGATATTAAACCTCCTCGATGTAGAGGAAGCTGGTGGCTTTAGAATTCCCTCTGTAGGGGCTCAGTCCCTCCCGAGGTCCAAGGCCGGGATGCAGCGTCCCCGCAGCCTCCCTGCCTGTCCATGGGGTCTGATGATCTGGTTCTTGGATCACAGCTAGGCCCAACAGTTCCAGAAGAGGAAGAAGAAGTTACTGGAGGATTTTGGTATGCTGGTATGCAGTCCTGGGAAAAAATTTCTTGCCTCAGCTAACAGGTTAGCTAAAAACAGGGATCCACTCCTTTGGCTCTGCAGTGGTGAGCACGAGGGGGAGTGTGTGTGAGCTTGAATATAAATCATGCAGAGGAATTTTTCCCGGCTTTCCCCCCCGCCCCGCTTTCCTTGGACCCAGCTTAAAGCTGCGGCACCCATTTCTGGTCATAAAGCAGACAATAGGAGAATACAGCATTATCATAAAATCACCCCAAGACAGATGTTCTGGCTGCATTGGCTGTCATGAAAACAGGAGGTCACTTACTGACACTTCATTAAGGATTCTGACTCTAATAATATTTAATCTGAAAATAAATGTATTCAATTTATCAAAGATCAGATTTATTTATCAAAACCACCATTTTGATAGCCATTATAAATTCTTTCCTTTAAGTATGTTCAGACACTTTTGCAAGAATGACTACTTTAGTATTGTCCACCTAATATATAAGTGATATCCACAGCAGGACAATCTGTTGTACAATGGCAGCTAAGGTGATACTCTTCTTGCCTTTTGTAATTATTTGAGGTTTTTTAGGTTGTGCTGAGAAAGACTACAAGGATATTCAGTGCAGAATGTTACAAGATGGAAAGGTACAGAATCAAAGACTTGCCTGCAGGCACCAATGCCCCTTGTTACAGCAGTTCTTTTTACTTGCACAATTAGGATACTTGTTTGAGCCTGATAAGATTTCAGTGTATATCACAGTATTTCTATTTTATATTTATACCCTGTGACAGCACTATTCATATGAAATGCACAGGGCTAATTGGTCATGTCCTAATATGAATAAGTTTGTTGATGTCTCTTGTGATAAAGAGTTGTGCATTAAAATTTTCCCCTTATATAGGGGAAATATATATATCGTTATAGTAATGAGAGAGGACATTGCTAGGATCTTATGGCATAGAAAGCATCTTATTTTCTTTAAGTGTCCTCTAAAGAAAAAAAAAAAATCATTTTAAGGTGGAAAGGAATAAGAGCGATAACATTGAACATTGAACAGATTCACGTTAAGTTTAGATGTTCTCACCTTCATGAAGAACTACATCTGCATACAATAAAATAAGACTTTGTTCTACATATAGTAGTTTTCAGCTATCTGAAAATACATGTTCTAGTAGCATGTTCAAAAAAAGAGCATAACTGACACTAAGTTTCTGTTAAAATAATTCTGTCAAGGTAAAGAAGAAAGGAAACTAAAGAAGCTGTACATCACTAGTATGTGGTGTAATTAGCTGTGGCAGGTCTTTAATTGTCATAGACAAGATGACAGAAGCTACTTATATCAGTTTTGTGGACTATTTATATACCAAAGTAATTATGACTCTTGAGCTTGTTAAAAAAAATTAAATTTCATTAATGTTTCCTCAATTTTTAGGCAGAAAGCATATCCTAAAGCAATTTTGACCAAAGTCTGTGATGAGTAAGTAAACTAAAGCTACCTAAAAGAAAGCTGAGAAATCCCTTTAGGACAGGAAACACCACACTAATGTAGAGTAAGCTATGAAGCTACCTGTTTTTTTGCTTCTCCGTGTGCAGGAGCTGTGATGGAAAAAGGGGGATTTCAGCTGGAAAAAAAAGTGGTTCAAAAAATAACTAGAAGTGGAAAAATGTTAAAGCAACTTACTGTTGTATCTGTCTGATAGTTGTCTAAAATTGTTATGTTGCCAGGTGTGGTAGGTTGAACCTGAGTTGATGGACAGATCTTTTAACCAGTAGCGCTTTTTGAAATTTCCATATTTAAGCCTGTGGAGACACAGGAAGTTCCCTTTTTTTCGGTTTGGAGCCTCCCACAGGGAGCGGGGGGAAGATGGGCCCCGAGGCTCCGTTTCTCAGAGCAGCCTTGGGCCTCCCCTCCCCCGGCACCGGGGCACGGCCCTGGGTGCCTGAGGGAGAGCCCCTCAGAGCCCCGGGCAGCTGAAGAACAACCATAATTGCTGCAATAGCCGAAACCACCCGGCCCGGCTTCTGAGGATTCCCTTCTCCCCCCCAGCCCCTCCATGTGGCCCACGGAGACCCGGCGGGAGCTGATAGAGCTGAAGGACAACACTGAGCAGCCAGGAGCATAAAAGGGAGTGAGGCTTTTCTCTACCATAAAGCCTGAACAACGAAGACTCTTCATCATGGAGTCTTCAAGGTCAGAGAGAAAGTGAGTGAAGCTGAAGATGGCGGCGGGGAAGAAAGAGGGCGGAGTTGCACGTGCAGCGCGAAAGCTTAAACCTGCTTTCTGCAGACTGTGGTAGGAACTGTAATATCCCAAACTGTTTTTCTCTTTAATCCACTTAAAGACATGGGGGGATGAGAAAATTCTGAGTGCAGCCTGTGTGAGAAAACAAAGATGACCGCGCCAGGTTACCCAGAAGCTGTGAGAGGTTGTGAGAGACTTTTAAAAAATTTCTGCGAAGAAGAGGGTTGTTGTTTTCAGGCTGGAATTTGTCCATTCTTAAACTGGAGACCCCATGGTGAAGAGACTAATTTCTTTCCATGGGAGAGATGTTTTTCCCGGCGCCAGATATTCTGGGCGGACTGTTGGCTGGTGCAGTTTGGGAACCACGAGAAGGGAAAGAGACCTCTGTTTCCTTAAATAGTAGAGAGACTTTTAAGAACTGTAAATGCTGGCCAAGAAACAGGTTTTGTTATCCTTTGTGCTGGTTGGGAAGGGTAAAGAGGAAGAGGGGTGCTGGAGAAAAGGGAGGTTTGCTTTAATTTCTTTTTATTTCTTTTTTTTCCCCCCCTTTTAGTTCTATTAATAAACTTTTTCATATTCTTTAAGTTTTGAGCCTTCTTTGCTTTCCTCCAAATCTCCTATCTCACAGAAGATAAGAAAATGCGAACTAAACCACTACACTAGGTAATGAATTTATGCAGATGGGCTTGGAACCTTTAGAAAGATGCAGTAAAAGCAAGGTGTGAATATCAGAGGATGTCTAGTAAAGGTTCCTGAAGTTGGATTTTATGATTTTTAATTCTGCTTAAGTAGCTCGTATTTACGACATGTATCTTTCTATTAAGAGACAGCCAGGATGCCCACAAGAGACAAGGATAACATGAAAAAGATGAGCATTTTTCTTTGAACCTCTGCGACTGGGATGCAGAAAAGAAAGCAGTGTTGGCAGGGAGAATGGGATGATGCCAGGGGAACGGAGGATCCAAATGCCACTTTCCTTCACACAGCTTCAGTGGGAAACAAACTCTTGAAAAACAGATTCTACTATGGAAGAAAACAGAGGTGTGAACAAAAGTGAACTAAAAGAACTGTGAAAAACTATGGAGGGACCAGAAACCAAGAAGTTGTAGCTCCTGCAGATTTCAGAGATAGGATCTTTTATTGAGATAAAATCTTCATTACCTAAGGGGAGAATCTGAAAGCAATGCCGCACACTGGGTGAATGTTCCAGAGTCTTTTGATCTGTCTTTTAGACACTTTTACAAAGAAAACTTTGATAGGCTCTTGATGTCCTAGCCAAAAATGTTACCACAACCTCTGAAATAATGAAAACAATTTTATAATCTACAGTTTACAGAGACAAAAGCCATAAAGTTTTTTACAGTAATATATTTGCACATATACTTACTTCTCAGATTATTATTGTGCTTCTTAGATGTGATGCAGCAAGATAACCAACAAAATAATTATAAGAATGCTGGTGCCTGCATAAATTTCTATTTACTTTGATGTCAGCAGGCAACCTCCAAATTCAAATTTACTCATCCCTGAACACATGATGTGTGTTGAGGGATCAGAATCAAATTAAAGCTCTAAGTCACAGTATCAGAAATAGCTATACAAGCCAAGTCTGTTTATCCACCAAAGTTAGGAAAGACGTATGTTAATAATCCAAAACTGAAAGAAACACTGAAAAAACCAGATTTTGTTTTTTGGGAAAAAAATTTTACATAATGTTATATTATTTGCTGATGGAAACCTACTTATTCTAATATGCTGATGTTTATACAGTGGTTTTATACTTCTACAGTTGTCCCTTTTATATGCTTTAAAAGAATAAAATAGTCTTTGCCACTACAGTACAGTAAAAGGTCCCTAAATCATTATAGCCCTCCGAGAAATCTGATAGAAAAAGTGGTTATGTGATTTCTGTTTTACTTACAGCATAATTAAAGTAATTATTGTAGTTGTTACAGTAGTACACCTTTTATAATTCCATAGCTGAAGTGAGATCTTGGATAAATAATAGCTATCTAATGCACTGACTGGAGACATTATTTACTTTTACAAGCTATTGATTACCTTATAATTCACAAAAGAAGCAAAACCACAAACTAGCTTGCAAAGGACATCAGTAAAGACTCGAAATAAATAATATGGCCAGGTACAGGTTCAGTGGTTACTTCTTTCATGTAATACTATTAATGCATATTTACAAATGCATATGCAAACCACTTAATTTTTAAAATACCATTTTTACACCAATCCATGTCTGTTTTTCATTTTTTGATTGCCTAGGTAACTTCTCCCTCAATGCACTTCTTTGTATGTATTTTTAACAGCAAAAAGTAATTTCGTATGTACTTGTGTCAGAAAAATAATTTTAAAAATCTTCAGTTTGCTTTTTCTGAAATTACTTTATCTCTGCAGCTCACACAAACCTGATTGCTTTTCGATTGAGCAAACATGTCCTTAGCATGAAACAAAACCCTGTATGACTGCAGTGAAATGATTCATATTTTTAAAGACAAACCAAGGCATGAAGGTTTTCACTGTCTGGCAATAACTTACAGAGCACTTGCCATTGACAGTTCATGATTCTAAGAGTTATCAAACTAGAATAAAGAAAAGGCTGCAGTATTTCCCTGATCCTGGGGAACTGATGCAACGAAACAATTGATACAACACTGGTAGGCCATTATACTCTAAAAAGCTTAAAATTCCACCTGGTAAATGAAAAAAGTGAGATGTTTTATAGTGGATCTTTTGTAGCATTCAACTGAACTTTCCTGAAAATGGAAACGCCAGCTGTTCTTTGGGTTGCAGAGAGGGGGGAAAAAAGTAGATAAAAAAAGAATCATCAATCTTTTTTCACTTTCCCTCTAGAAATTATTTCTTATACTAAAATTTAATGCTTCTCCAAATACTTATTAAAATCTTTGATTGTAGCATCTAATGAGACTAGAAATAGAATATTCCCCATATTGTTCCCCTTTAAAACAAGTGTAGCTATTAAAGTTTAATAGACAAAATGTTTATTTGTTTTTTAGAAATTCTAGATGATGAGCATAACTATTTTTATTTTGAACAGGTACAATTGAAAAATCAAAAAAGGGATTTCTGCCTCTGAATTTCTGAATCAAAAACATAAGAACATATTAACTTTGAAATATCATTTTCTATCTACCATTTCCACCAACACTGTGATCATCATTTCCTTCTGTGGACTATACCTGTAAAATTTCCTACTTGGAGTAAAGCAAACTGATTTTCTATTCAAAATATGTTCAAAACCCGAAGTCTTGAGAGAAATTGCATAGTCTTCTGCAGTTCTTTTATTTGAACTCAACCAGAAAAGGTTGTAGTCCGAGGATTTATTTTCTAGGTCCTTGCCAATTCACAGCAAATTTTTTTATCTTTTTCTTCTTAAAGAATGTTAAGGAGTCTTATGTGTCTAAAAAGGAGTTTTAGTTTGATCCAGTTACTTATAAATCTTAATTTTTATTAATATTATGATTTTTCCCTGCATTTACTAATTAGTAGAAGTATAATAAACAAGATTATATTTGTGTATTTATAGCCTACGTTCCTTTTTCATTGCCATCAGCCTAGATAGGGTTGCAGCAGTACAATCAGTAAATTCAAAGCTAGGATTTCAGCTGTGCATTACAGAAGTTTCTGAACGGCATCTCTGACACTTTTATAGCACTAAGTACATCCAGCCACTTCGTTCCACCTTGTGCAAATGCCAAGCTGTCTCTGTTGAAATTTTCCTTCCTCTTTTGTTATGGCTTTCTGAAAAAGATTTACCTTACCTCTGTCAGGACAGAGGGACAACAAAAATACTGCAAAATACTGCACAAACGTAGTTCCTACTGAAATACACAGATCTCCAAATATGAGCAATTTTAGAGATCTATTTAATAATTTCTGAAGAAACAAAATTTTCAATTATCCCTATCTTGTTTTAATATCCACCTGGATGTAGTATCATTGCCATTCTGAAAATGTAAATTCATTTCATGCATCCCAACCCTCTCATTAAGCACTAAGACTGCGCCACGCATTTTCTGTCTGGGCATATGTTTGACACTTGGCACTCTCCAGATCTCCTTATATATAATCTATTCACATGCCCATTTTACAGCTCCCCATCATCATCTTAGCACTATTTCTGTTTTAAAAATATTTCTTTGTAACTCCTCTCAGATAAAAACTGCTTCTGTGGCCAGGGAACAAGCCAGATAAAACTTTCCCTAAAGTGTCAGTTGAGTTCCACAGGCTTGACAATGTTTTCACATACTACCCTCTCCTACATTCTAAAATTTCATCTGACCTAAAATTTCATCTGTACCATTAGAAGCTTTAAAAGTTACTTTCTAAAGTTAACCTATCATATACCCTCAAACTTCATTGTATTACAGGGATGTCAATATGCAAGATTACTTACTAACAAGTAGCATTCTCTGATTGCTTGAGAAGGGGAAGCATGAAATGCAATTTTGGTAGTGACAGCTGTACCTATGAAGGAGAAAAATCAGCGCTGCAAAAATGAATCCACATCATTCATTACTGTATTACATCTGTTGTAAAAGTCTTCTAAGGAAGGCTGATCTTGAATCCTGCTTCCAAGAGTGGAAGAGCTGTGGGGTGAGAACAGTGGAACACTATCCTATAAGATGCTCCCAGCCTTCTGGAAGTTAAAGGTTTTTTGAACCGTAGAAAATTTGTGTATCTAAAGCAATCCATGGCAAGATGTTCCACGTAATACAGAATCAATCTGCTATATTATACTAGCTAAAGGTACTATACTTTTTAAATTTGCATTTGTATCTGGGAAAAAGTTCATTTCTGCAGAACTGTATGCATGTATACAGATATTTATAAACTGCAAATAGCACTCTGGACCAGGCTGATGTAGGCAGTCATACAAACGCTTCAGTTTAGATTAGGATGCCTTAAATTAGCCTTAGGAAATCTGTGCCAGAAGCCATTATAAAAGAAAACATTTTCTAGTTCACCTCCGACCTTCATTCTTCCACATACCATAAAGCCAAAAGCAGTAAATGAATGGCATAACTATTCAGTCAGCTATTGCCTAGGTGCCTGTTGGATTTTTTTTAACCTCCAACAACTTCTGAAGAATTAGCAGGTGAGAATTGCCAGATATTTTTATAATGAAATATATAAAAAGTAAAAAAAAAAACCAAAAAACCCAGACTCTCTGAACTCTTCTTGCCTTTCTCTTTTACACTATATAAAATTTCTGTTAACTCCTCTTAGAAACACAACGGTCTATTGAATGTCGCTCATGCTACTTTACTGTAGGTTGAATACTGAAAACAGTTCATGCACAGCAGAGATCATGTTCTATGGTGTAAAATACAAACCTTTAACACCCCATTCCTCCAAATAAAAGCAAATAGAAGACCCTTTGAATAAAACTGAATTTACCAGTTGCTGGAGAAGCCAAGAGACATATACTAGAAAGTACCTGAGAACCCATTCTTGGCTTTTAGACAGTACTACCTTTCTTATTAAGTGGTGGAGAGAAATGTTGGCAGAGAATATTCTACTAGCAGATGGCACTTAAGTTGGAATTAAATACTGCAACGGTATCCCATTTGGACACTATTCAAGAATGAATGCTTCCATGCAAGAAATTACTTAGTAAACCAGGACTTCTCAGGCTGGAAAAGAGATGGCTGAGTGGGAATGTGATAGAAGTTCATAAGCATGAATAGAAATTAATTGTCCAATGTCCTTTATACCAAAAAAAATTAGCTTGTAAGTGAGGGTTACTAAATACAAAACAGGCACATCTGCAGCTGGAAAGATGTAAATTTTGTCATGGCCCAATATTAGAAAAAAGATAGATTTTTCAGAAAATGAGACACTTAGGGGAACATAAACAAAATATCCTCAAGTGTATATATTGTAAACATGCTTAGAAATGCCATATTGAGAAAACTGTTCTATGAAATTCAAGAAATCCATTTTATGTTTGACTTACTAAAACCAAGCAATATTTTTGTGTCATAGCTCTATTACTTTAGATTTTTAAAATTTTATTCCCAATTCTAATTGCTCAGATTAAATTAGGCTCAAATCAGAAGTGGTATGCATCCGATCTATGTATGATCTGGTACCATCACTTGCCATTTTCAAAGCAAATGATCACACTATACATATGGACCCTATTTACCATTCAAATGAAGACTTTTCATAATAATTTATCACAGTGGTTCTTCAGCAGTGTTAAATATTTTTTTCCATTCTCACATTATATGTTCTTTGAATTCAGTTTGTACATTTTTGCATTGTCAATAGCTTTGCTTTATCTGAATTATTCTGTACTATTACCCTGAATAATCATGAATTGACTAAACTCTCCAGCAACTTATATCTAAACGTAAGAAGCCTGCAACTAATAGTGGTATTCTTCTGTGGTACTTCAAAAGAAATGCAGGCACTTCCAGTCACCTTTGAAAACCCCATTCTGAAGAAACTGTACTGCTGTAAATTCTTGTTTGCTACATATTTGTGATGTGAGTAGGTTTGAGTCCTGAATTTTGTTTGACTTTGTGTTAATTTATTTTCTGTAAGTCAGAAGTTAAACCTATTGAAAAACTGGTAAATAAAACACTGACATAACCAGTTGTTCTGTGATGTAGGTGATCTAAAATATTCACACTAAAACAATAGTTTACTTCACTGTTGTTTTTGCTCTCTGAACCTGCAGGTCAATAAGATCAAGATTTTGCACAAGTACAGGAATGCAATCCTCTTTCATAAGTAGCAATCAAACTCTGCCTTTTGCTAAGGAACACCAGAACAAGTTCTAAAGACTCTATCAGTTTAATTTTTTGTGACAGAAAAGAATCTGTCCAGGTGTTGAACAAAACTGTGTCTTTGGGCCATGAGACAAACATGTAAGAATCTCTTTCTCTGGAATTCCATTGGTGTACTTCTAAAACCTCTCAGTTTTCACTGAAGTTTACAAGGTGCAGATGGAAATAAAGATAAATTTATTCTAGAAATTTCAGAGCATAGAGAAGACTTATGAAATAATTTCTGAGATATGGAAAAGGTATTAATTAAAGAAATACTAAATAATGATTAACTAAAAGTATAAAACTGTTAACTTAATGAAATATTTATTCAACATAGTCATAAGCAAACTTACATGAGAACACATTTCCTACCACACGCGCAAATGTTTAATTTAGTGTACTTTGTTGTGACCTATGGCAGTGCTGAAGCAGCTTAACATTATGAAAACTGATTTATTTCAGGATTAGACAAATTATATAGAATCTAACCTTGCTATACAGGTAGAAGTACTTGCCCTTGGATATTACTTAGCCTGACCACAGGGCTTTCTGGAAACAGCAAATGCTTTCTAAGTGTCAGCTCATGGCTAAATCAATGTTTATGCATTGATACCTTTGAATAGCAAACACTTGCTGCCTGCAAGCTAAACAATGTTTTTATCTGTTTGCCTATTTCTGGTCCTTCAACCACAGCACAGGGTGTTGCAAATCGCATTTAGTAACAATTATCTGCTGGAATTTCGTGAAGAGGAAAGTAGCATGATTAATGAAAAGTGACACACAGATTACTTTGCTATGCCAGTCGCCTTGGTGAATGGGCAACTCTGCTGAACTGAAGCCTGACCTTTGTTACTTTTAACGAGGTCATCGTGAATGCTAAATACTTGAAAGATTAGCCACTACAAATGTTCCAGTATTACTTAATGATGCTGCCACTAATGAACTGCAGGTAGCTAGTTAAATATAATGATACAGTTTTCACCTTTGAAATAAAGGTTGAATAAACCCCTCCCCACAACAAAAAACGGTTTTCTGTCAAGGTGTTTAAAAAACAGCCTTGGAACTCTTATCACAGCATGTTTCTTCACACATAGGTAATTAAGAGTCTAAATTTGAATAAGCCATAGAGTCCAGCTTTTAAGGAACTTTGTACCCAACTGACCACTGGATAACTGCTCAGTAACTGTAATGTTTACATCCCATTTTCATCCCGAAACAGCACAGGGGCTCAATATCCTGTACTTTGCTGTAAACATGTGCAGTATTGTTATAAGCTCTAAAGTTTTCAATGTAACTAACTGAACAAGGATCAGACCACTTGTAGTAAAGTCGTATAAACGTGAGGTAAGCCTCAAGGTAAATAGCTATAAAATAAAACCACTAGTGGGATTAAACATTTTTTCTGTTATATTGTTGACTCATATTAGCTACCCACTAGTGTAGGTAAATGTGACTAAGTGAAGTTGAGAAAGGAAGCTTGAAAGCAGATCTTGAAGTAACATTTGACTGAAAACACATCAACACTGACAAGAGGAAAAATAAAATCAAAAAATTTCAAGATTATGAATAATTGGTTTCACATCCATAAATGCATCTTTGTCCTCTGTGGGAAATATATTTGATTATTTAATCAGGCAGAGACACCATCACCTTTCTTACACTGACAAAGTAAATCTCCTGCCATGAATTTTAATTAAATACAAAATCGTGAAGACAACACCAGAAATGGAAGAATGCAAAGTATGTGAATAGCCATTTCCAACAGAATATTGTTTGCTCTAAAGGTGAATAAAAAAGTACGGTTTGTTCAACCAGAATCCATATAAATACATGCAGAAGGCTGCAGGTTCAGTCAAGTTCATTACATGGTGCATAAAAAAGCAGGACAAAGTTGAGTCCTAACAGTACGTCTAATAAAACTCCCTGCAATATACCATATACTTTGTTTGTACTAGTCTATCATGATTCCTCTCTATTTTGCAAACAGAAACAGCCCTGCCATTATCTGTAATGTCTCCATAAATTACCAGGATGGGACTAAGGGTGGCACAGATTTCAAGCCAATAATATTTACAGTAACATTAATTAATGAGCATATGTGAGTCACAGACCTGAGGCTGTATCACTGGTCCCATCCCAGACAGAGCTAAGGAATTTATTTCCATTAACCTCTACAACTACCTGAAAGAAGGATGTGGCTAGGCAGGGGTTGGTCTTTTCTCCGGGAAACTAGTGATAGGACAAGAGGAAATGGTCTCAAGTTGTGCCAGGGGCAGTTCAGGCTGGATATTAGGAAAAATTTGTTAAAGAGTAGTTAAGCATTGAAACAGGATACTGAGGGAAGTAGTGGAGCCACCGTCCGTGTAAATGTTCAAAAAACCAGTGGATGTGGCACTTCACTATGGTTTAAAGGCCAAAGGTTGGACTTGATGATCTTGGAGGTCTTTAACAACGTTAATGATTCTATGGATGAGAGATGGAGCATTTCAGAAGAAAACTTTTGTGCCATAAGGTTTGGCTTCCTCTGCTTTCAGTAGCAGAGAAAAGATCTGAAAGTAGATATTATTGTTTGCAAGGAGGAAGATCACCTTGTAATTATCTTTCATACCAGAAAACAATATAAGACTTTGAATCTGCTACATCCAGAGTTTGCTCTGCATCCATGCAGTATTTATTGTTTTATGACACATGTATCAAGGTGACAATATTACACCAAGCTAAAAAAAAAATAAAGCTAGAGAGAAAATACAGAATTAGAAATATTATATATGGTGAGAGAGTAATTTTTTTTTTCCATAAGGCCTCAAAACTAGGATATTAAATAACATAATTTTGCTTTTATTTTTGTATGGAAATCTTTATATCTTTTCATAAGCAGAAAACTTACTGTAAAATCTTTTTTAATTAACCTATGAAGTCAAATGGTTATATGGAACTTTTATTGATCAAAAGGATTAAAATATAAAATAGAAGGCTTCTTACAAATGGTTGTAAAATGTCTAGAGAAATTCATTAGCAAAGGTTGGACATCAACACTCCGAGGTTTTTACTATCTTTCTGCATTAGAAGTAGATCTACTCCATAAAATTTCATCTAGAGTTATTTGTCTTGCAGGAAAAAAAGGAGGCTGCAAATTTGGAATGATTTGCCCAAACCTTGGTGTTGGTGCAGGATTTAGAGAAGTAAGGAAGCATGAAGCTCTTGCACTTCCCACTTTAGAGCAGACAGGAACCCAGGTCTTAGAAGAATAGGCAGAGCCTGATTTTAAGTTCTCCTGCACCAGTACAGGAGAACCACTACACAGGGTTCTCATAATTTGTCTTTCTAGAGGCCTGCAGCAATTTATTCAAATTTCATGGGAAGTTTTGGTCTTTGAATTGTAATTCAAATGAAGAGAAACTGTTCTTGGGGCTCTTATCTCCTGAAGTCCTTTATGTTCAGAATGTGCCTAAAATTAAAATTACCAAGCTGTAGAGTTCAAGGTCTCTGGCTTTTGAACTTTAGTTTCTGAATGTACATCTAGGTTATTGCTTTCTTTTCTAATAACTCAAGTCTGCATTTAATTGGAAATAAAAACACAATTCATCCATGGTTTACTTCATACTTGGTGTCTTAGCATCTGTACCACAGAGGCAAAATTATTGAATCTCTATTCTTTTCATTTAAAACCTACTAACCCCCCCCCCCCCAAAACAACAATAATAGAAATATGGATGACCAGAGATCAAGGGAATACATTATTGTAGGTTGCTGTTACCTTTAGCTAATAACAATTATAAATTTTAGGTAAAAAAATGATAAATGGGATATTTCACCCTAAATATGCCTCTTCTAATATACATTAGTATTTTAAAGCATATTATAGCAGTAACAGCTTTGGAAGTTTAACATTACTGACTGGTGCTGGAAGTCTATTTAGATACCTTTCTGCTTACTGAAATTTTGGAGTGGAAAAGATGATCTATAATAAAAACTAACTGCATATAACAAACACTTAATCAACAATTACTCTTTTTGGGCAGTTGCCTGAATACTTTTGTTTGAGAAAATTTTACATTGTTGATTATAACTGTGATATCTTACCTCTTAATACATTTTACAATTTGTGCATAACAGTTCCAAAGGAACTTGTAAATGACAGTAAATCATAAAATTCATTTTGCTTTGCATCAGTTCATTCATCCATGTTCCAACTAATCACCTCATTTCAAAATTCAATAAGCCTAAATACCTGGATTTATGATGCTTTGTCAAAATTAACAAGGGAATATCAACAATGTAGAATGAGAAGTCTATTTCAACTTAAAGACAAGCACCTAGTTGAAAACAATTAAGAAGACTCTGCAGAAATAATTATATCCACAGTGTATGCAAATAAAATAAATTAAAACTGATTTTATTTCTGCTTTGGGAGATTGCAGGAAACACTAAAAAGCTTTAATTTAGTCACTTAAAACAATGAAGTTGTTTTGAAGTAAAACTTTGAAGAGAATGAATTGAGCGTGGAGTACTGAATATGTTAAATTGCACATACAATGTGCATGTAGATGTATTTTTAAAAGTAGACTATTTCTATTTATTATTCCAGATCTACAATAGATCAGAAGACTTTTATTCTGATAGACAACATTTTGCTTACAATTTATCTCCTGTAATAGTATATCTAGGGAACCCAATCATTCTATTATATCAAAATGGAAAAATAAAAAAGTGCAACTAACATTAAAAAAATACATTAACAGTAGCATCTAGAAAACACACTGTCTTTATTAAGACTCAATAGTCTAGAATCCATTCTTTATACATGATTTACCTGACATATAAGTTTAAGCTTTTTTTTTTTTTACAACACTGTAGGCACTCTACAACTTACTAGAAGTTCTGCAAGTTCTGGAGACTTGCATTCATGTTCAGTATTAAAAAGGAACTTTAGTTTTATTTGTGAAAATAACTGCGACAAACCCAAGTATTTTCTTCAATAATTTGGCATCTGTTTTTCAGATTCTGCATTGCAATGATTACATTTAGGATGCCTATTCAGTAGGCAAAACTGCAAATAAAAGAAATCAAAGGAAAGAAATATGCTTGTAGAAGTGCATAGTTTTTAGGGAATAAGCAGAATTAAAAAGAATGAGCAGGTGATATAATTTATTTTGAAAGGATTTAAAAACTGCAAACTTTGTTGCAGTTAAACAAAAGGTCTGCAGTCCTCTGTTGCTTCTTTGATTAAGTTCAGATACAAAACAACTAATGGTAAAAAGACACTAAGCCATGTTGCATATTTTATCTCCTATTCCTATAACTCTCAATCCACAAAAGGCTGGTTTTTATACAACACATGAATCACAAGATCTCGTAACATTTTGGTGATTCTTGGTAAATTATTTACTTTCTCTTTGTAGGTATTTTGTCTTTCTTTTTCTGATTAATTTCTCTGAATCTGAATGAGCAAAATTCTTTAAATGAGTATGTATATAGACAAATATACATGTTACTAAAATACAGTTAGTAGTTTAAACCTTACATACAGTTAAAATCACATCTTTCTGTTTCCCTCATTGAATGTGGGTTTTTCTAACCAGCTATAAGCAATGCCATTTTTCCCTAATGTCTTCTCTCATCTCCATCTAAGCAACTGTATCCAAACCTGCATTTTTTACTTCTGAATATGAAGAATGGAGACATCAAAATGCTCTAATGAGATCTATCAAACACTTCAATACTGCTTTGGAGAATATCTGTGAAAATGTCTCAGTGCATAAGGTACTGGTGTTAATCATCACATTTTAGATTCTGATAAGAGATGACATTTATATCAGGGTTTCTGTCAGGCTCTAGCCTTGCTGTCCCAATACAGACATTTGGGAAAACACCAGATATTGTACGATATGATATGATGCATATTCAAATAATACAAGTTTTCCCTGTGTGCATATTCAAATGCTCTTTCATTTATAATACTGATCATGGAGAAAAGGTCACTCAAAGTAATATGAGTTTCCAGTGCAAGAAAAGATATGAAAACATTCAGGTTGTTATCTATACATAAGCAGATATACGAAAAAAAATGAAGACACCTTTAAAATCAAACTGTATGTGCTATGTTTTGAAGGAAAAAACACCTCTATTTTGATCTTTATGATTATTCTTCATGATAAAAAAATGAGTTCTAGTCTCCTTTGATGCAGTGGCATTAAAATTGCCATTTAAACAATGGATATAGTTAAATGACTGTTAAATAATTCTACATGATATTAAAAAGACAATATCATTCTTTGCATAATTTAATTAAAATCAGAGACATATGTAGTTTCTAAAAACATACTTATGGACATTTTCAGAACCACTGTACTCTGCCCATGTCTTCAGGAATGTGTACATGTACTATTATAAAGATTTAATATTAAAAAAACCCCTGATGTCCTAAATTTCAAGTAGGTATGCCAGAAGTTCTGTCTCCTTCAATAATAGAATTATGCAGTTTGTCTTTAAACCGAAGGACTGAGGCTTCAATCTGATTGAAGTGTGCTTCTTTCTGGTTGTGAAGCAATGCCATAAAAAACATAACTTGACTTGTAAATATCCTCTGGAGCAAAAATGTGTTTTTCCTTAAAAAAAATGGAAACTGTTATACAATCATCAAGAGATTGTAAAGATGAAAATACTTTTATTCTACATGAACCTCTCAGTGCATTCTCAATTTCTGAGCATAATGTTAAGAAGTTTTATACTAGAAAATGCATGTAATTAAGAAAAGGTAGCAACATAAAAAATGTGTGCACAGGAATGGCAGCGTTTTCTTACTTTATTGTTTGAAGGCACTTGCTGTATCACACAGCTGGACTTGCTCTAGTATGGGGCACATCGTTGAGCCATTGATGGAGAGAAGCCAAGAAGGATTCAGGGCTGTGAAAAGGAGAACTGGCTTGGAAACAGAAATGATAATCCTTGTGTTTTTCAAAAACTGTCCAGCAACTTCGTTCTCCTGTGATCTCCCGCTCAGTGGCTGATGACATGCTTTTAAATCCCGAGTGCTGCAGTTTCTCCCGACTGCACACATGCACACATTGTCACAGGTCCCTCCTTCAGAAAAAGAAGTGTTATCCCATTGTCCATTTTACAACAGGAAATGTTGAAGTCAAGATGCTCAGTGGACCAGGGTGACATTTATGGGTCAAGATGCACATTCAAATGCAAGCTGATTTTCACAGCAGGGATGTGAGACACAATGACACCTATAAGCAAACCCCTAAGCACTGGTTCTGAACAAGCATTTTTTTCCATTTTTTTTTTTTTTTTAGTTTGCTACTGGATACAGCATATTTGTTGGTTTCTGAGGAGAAAATAACTTAACTTTTGGGGATTTCGGTAACAAGAAAAGACAAAAGAAGGTTTTGGATTTCTATCATCCTCTTGAAACAAACTCCCGAAATTACTTGTATTATTTGTGCTATTAGGACAAACTGCATGGAAGAGTCGGACACTTTGTGATCCAGCTTGTGAGTTCTCTGCCACTTGGTTGTTAAATCTGTGTCTTGCTGCTTGGTCCTTTCCACAGGATGAATTTATCTGATCACTTCAGGTTTGTATAACAGACTACTGGTAACCCTCTCGGGTAAAAGGCTTGATCCTTACCTAACACAGGTTTTTTGAAATCAAGGGAGTAGAAAACAGGGACAACTAGCTGGCTTGAGGAATTTTTTTTTTTTTCATTTCAAAAGATTTCTATGGGAATTTTAGAATAAGAAAATAAGGGACTAAAGATTAAAGTCTTGGTAGTGAAGGAGAAAAGATCTCTACTTTCACTTTTGATATATTATTTTGATGGGGTGTCTTCTACATTAAAAAAGTGGTGAATTGAAGAAACATTAATTTATAATCATATAAAATAAGTTACTTGCAAGTGGACCTGATTATTGTACCTGAAAACCAATTTAGAAAATTCTTCTATCTTTATCCTATCACAAATATAACTTGTGTTTAACTCATCTCACATTACGACTAGTCTTTCTCAAACCAATTTTGGGATCAAAGGGTTTCATGAGCCTAACTGAGGAACCTACACGTCACTTTTCAGAAGTCCTGTAGGAAATGACTAACTTAATTTTCTCACTGGCTTTCTATAGAACCTGGACACTTTCAACAAGTGTTAAATGCTTAAAGCTTTTCTAAAAATTGTAATTTTTAACCTATAGGTTATACTAATAAATAAAAAAAAAGCCTTATGTATTTTACTTTTATATTAAATTACTAGCTTCCTTTTTACTTACTATATGTTAT
Source organism: Aleadryas rufinucha (assembly GCA_013397815.1). NCBI lineage: Eukaryota > Metazoa > Chordata > Aves > Passeriformes > Aleadryas > Aleadryas rufinucha. Next base: position 281,154 of record VZTH01009532.1, on the reverse strand, counting down.
TTTAAAAATTCTCATATATTTGGTTTATTTTTTGCTGATACAGAAGCAGAATTATGAATGGCTTATTTTCTAATACTCTCTGACTTTTGATAATGTTTTCAGTATCTTTTCTTATTTGATTTTCTAAAGTCACATTTTTTGTTCAAAAATATCAAAATCTATGCAAGTAATCATTCTGTGAGCATTTCAGATTTTCTCATCAGTACTGAAATCATATCTGGCTTTAACTCCACTAATCAAGGAGTATTCAGGGAAATAAACCACATTTTTATGAGTAAGTGAACAGTGAACACAGAAGCATACTTCTAAAACACATGAATGTAATCCTTATTGTGTTCAGGAAAACCCATGCAGTAAAGAAAAAAATGGCAAACCTAATCCAATTTAAAAACTCAAAACTCAGAGAAAATATGATTTATAACTTTATTGCAAGGATATTACTCAATACTAGTTCCACTTGCTCTATTAGAGTATTATTCCTCACAAATAGAGATGTTAAATAATAAGAAACTCAAAAGAGGATTTAATTTTGAGTGTGTGATATAATTATTTTCCATTCAGAAAGCCTACAGAATGTGTCAACTCTCTTTTTAAAATTATGGCACCAGGAAATAAAGGATAATTATGTTGGCAGCGTGCTTCTTTTTTCTTTTCGTTCGAGCAAGATGTCATGTGGGAGGAATTGCCAAACAAATTCCATGATGAATTAGATGACGTAGCATGTAGGAGCTCTAAAGAATCTTCCACATTGTAAGAAGTCCATCTCTCTTCAATTAAATGTAAGTGGGAAAGAGGGGAAAAGAATTCTTTGTATACACACTTACTTCAGTAAAAATGCATCCAGTGTGGCACTGGCAAGTTCACAGGCTTCATGGGAACACTTTTAGCAGAACAATGTTGGTCATTTGGAGCTGGCCTGCCAACATTTCTGCATAAGCTTATTGGTATTTGAGTCATTTCACCACTTGGCATCAACTAAGTTCAAAAGACTGTTTCTAACAGTAGACTTTATTGTACTGAGACTGCACAGAACAGTAAAACTAGTTTGTCCTCACACAGAAAAGGGCAGAATGATTCAGAATATGCAAAGTGATTCTACTTGGTTGATTTTCATTTGTCTCCAAAACAAAAACTCTTAATCACTAAAATGTCATGACAAGTCAGACAAATGGTAAAAATTCCCTTGAAACTATATTTTAAGTTAAAACTCATCTGAGAAAGGCCCACTAACAGATGGGGAAATGTTTACAGGATTTGGATTGTGCTTTAACTACTAAAAAAAAGGGAAAAAAAGAGAAAAACTAAACATTCTCTGGAGAAAAACTGAATTTATCAAAAAATAGTGGGTTTAAATTAATGTAGGTGGTATGCTCACAAAATGCTGAAAACCACATCCTCATAGATACATATTATCTCTCTTCTGGTACACTGATATTGGATGGTCAACTTTCATAATTTTGTGAACACCAACATTTGTTTCATTCACTTTTCTGTTTGTTTGCTTGTTTGATTTTTTTTTAAGATTGGGTGTGTTTAATTATAAAGTATTAATCCTTCTCATAGGGTTCAAATGTGAGCAGGTTTTTTTGGTACACTTTTTGACAAAGTAAATTATTGTCCAAACCTGTCATTATGTTTTTTTGTTGTATTGTTTGTATCTGGTCTGGCAGGATGCTCTTTATTGGAATCATGTCTATGAGAGATAAGAATTTGAACAGGTTTTGTTTTTAGTAAATACATTTGTATGTTATTTTTTTCAGTGGTCTGAAAGCTCTCAGGAGCATGAAAGCTCTTGGTGGCATCTTTACTTGTAGAGAGTGAAAGATTGGAGAGACTCAGGGAGAACCAAGCCTACGAAGTAACATCATTACAGGAGAGACTTAATTGGACTAGCTCATCTTCCTGGGTTTGCTTTCTTCAAGACAAAATTCTTCAAATAGGACCTGGAACAAATATCTAGATTCACAAGAGGATGCAGGTACACAGCTTTTATTGCCTAGCTTCCAAGACAGGTTCAAAAAGCTGAGTACTAAGGATGTACTAAGTACTAGAAAATTCAGCAGCCACTCTCTTGTGCAAAGTAAGGAGGTAAGGAGAAACCTGAGAGCCAGCTGGGTATGTTGGAAATCAAGAGAGGCTTCAATACCTGATCTGGGGCCAGAGGGGCATGCTCGTCATACAGATCAAGATTCAAATTTTCAGCAGGAGATCTGCCAGAGAATGCAGCAGAATGGAGAGTGCGGGGAGGCAGCAGGTGGCCAGGCCATCTCTTCACCCAACAGCACAGTCACAGCTAGAGACAGGTGGCCAGGACACTCAGGCATTGGCTGCAGGGCCAGAGGGCATCAGACAGGGCAGAGCATCAAGCCATGTCCATAACTGGTGTGCGAAATGAAAGTGCCTGGTGACAGGATGAGGGGCAGCCAGGTCTGTGGCACCACTGGGGCAGGAACAAGGCTGGGGCAGGAACAAGGCTGATGCAGAATGGCATCCTGCGCCTGTGAGTGGGTGGTGTTGGCAGGGCAGGAACAGTGAAGCTTGTTAGTGCCCACAGGGCCCTGACAGAAAGTTTGTTTTAAAAGAGGTTAGAGTGCCATTTGATACAAGTTATTCATTACAGCAGTGACCCAAGGGACAGGGTATCTTAATTCAGCACTTTCCTCTCCTAAGATTAGCTGAACAGGAACAAAAGCAATACCTTCTTCTTCTGGCAAAGTAAGGGCTATGGGTGTGCTTCTAAGGCATCAGTGTCAAAAAGGAGGAATCAGCAGTTTTCCAGTCCTACATGTTCCCCCTGCAAAGTTTTTTGGTGTTTTTTTGTTTGTTGGTTTGGTTTTTCTTTGTTTGTTTGTTTGTTTGGGTTTTTTGTGTTTTTTTTGGTTTTTTTTTAATAGTCAGAGAGTTTTGAAACCAGACTAACGTGCCTAACAATTTTTTGTGTTACCAGATATGTGCAAAAGATGAAGGTAGAAACTTGCTACGATTAGGATCAGCAGTACAGCTGAGACAGAAGCAAACACTGAACCAAGCCCCAAACCTACAAGTAGAGAACGGAAGTGAGACAAAATGATACTAGCATTAGCACAAGAAGAATTTCAGAAGCAAGAAGTATAGGAGAAACCTGCAGTGACCAGCAGGTTCCTATACCACCTATTCCCTGTGATGGGTGCCCCCTTCAAATCCCATTAGAAAAGTAATGCTCTGGAAGAAAGCAAATGGACATGTAGATGGCAAACTTCGTGCTATCTCACAGTTTTTTACAGTGCTGTGTGAACTGAAAATGCCTGGAAATATAATAAAGATACAACCTTCTGATCTAGATAGCAAGCATAGTACCTGGGGAATGAAATGGTTCATATAACAGTACACCAAGCAAAGGCAGTGCGATACTTCAGAAAAAATAGTGTGCATCCTCATTAACTGCAGCAAAAATATGAACAGTTACAGAAGTTACCACAATATTTTGTTTATATCCTATTCTGATTATCCTTTTAGTTTCTGATTGCTACACTATTAGTATGAAAAAAAATTTACATGTGTTATTTTCCTACCAGTTTTGCACAAACCTGTCCTTGTTACACTAGAAATTTGTATTACCAGACAGGGCCCTGTACAAACTATTAACTTTTCTTGCTGCACACTTTGGACAAAAGTGTGCCTATTTCCCAGCACAGTATCTTGGCATCTTCTCTGTCAGACAAGGAAAGACAAGACAACAGCTCTGGGATATATTTCTTTCTGAAAGATCTACCTTCCAAGAACTGCTAAGAAAGCACACAGGAGAGCTCACAAAGTTTCATCTACACACAAAAAGTATTTGAACTCTCACAGAACTGTGGCTCCTTAATCTAAGGCTTATAGGGAATTTACAAAGGGCACATTCCCTTCAGGACATGCCTGTAATTCCCATTATCATCAATGGGGGTTATAAGCAAGTCGTAACAAAGAATAAACCCTTGTGTGTTAGCACTGCCCCTGTTTAACAGTGTCTAAATCAATACCAATGATTTGACAGCTACACTTTAAATATATTCTGACTCATTTGAAATTCACTTTGCACTTAACTAATGAAAGAGTACATTTTAATCCTCCTAATGAAAGTATATAGAACAGCCATTGGAGCCCGAGCCAAAACTGACAAAGTCAACGGGAAACTTTCCCTCAAGAAAACTTTGGATCAGTCCCTTAATAAATAACACACAGTACATGCTCACTAAAAAGATTGCAATGCTATTCTGTTGTTTAACCTGGCAAAACAGAGCTGAAGCTTTAAAAAGAAAGCTTCTATGTACCTTGATCCAGACTTGAGTCAACACAGACAAAAATATGCAGCACTCAGGAGTTTAAAAATGCAGTGTAATTGTGGGAGAGAGAAAATATACTGAAGGAATTAAAAAATGTTACTATCTGATGCTCTGTGCACAACATGCTTCAGCAACCTCTAGTATGTTTTTCTAAAAACAGTATAGTAAACATCAATCTGAAATAGAAAAAAACAGACCTTGGAGTAAACAATCATCTATAAAGACACTTGTATAGGGAATGTGGAATTTTATTACTGATATAAGTAATTTTCCAAACTGTCCTGGAAAAGATGAGACACGGAGGAATGTGTTCACACATGAAATTAGAAAGTTATAACAGATTTACAATAGAAAGGCTCTTCTGCTGTCTCAGGAGGAAATCACTGTCCTCCTGGATGTCAATAAATACAGCTATTACAGGCTGCACAACAGCTAAGATATTCTTAATAGGATTCTTCCCCAAGGAAACATGAACATAGAATTCCCAAACAATTTCCTATCTGAGTTTAGTCACAGATGCAAAGATGATCTTACGACTTCAGTGTAATTTGGGTAAGGTGTCCATTCAACCTGCATAAAAATGTAAACAAATTCTACAGATGTATTTCTAACTAGAGACTTGAACACCATCTGATATACAAGCAGGATCTCTGAAGTTTAGGCAGCAATCAGACTTCTGTTCAAGCACTTATATTTTCTGCTGTTATTTAATGCTCCATGCCAATTAAAAAAAAAATTATAACACTAAAGTTCACAGGCTGGAAAAAGGTAAGTTAATACTGTTCTTTAAAAAAATAGTTATCAATCTGTGCCTTCAAAATGCAGGTTTCGATTCAACTCAGTTTAAGTAACTGTTTCATTTCTTTAAAATTATTTTATTCTGAACATTTTTTTAATAGAGAACATTATCTACATGTGTTAGGAGATCACTGTCTATAAATCATGTACAACATAAATAGGAGTCTATAATAGCTCTACTTAAATAAATATATATTATTTATAGTGTCACAGGTGAAGTACTAAAAGAAATTATGCAGTCTACCATGAATCTCATTGCAAAAATAACTTGTCCATGCAAAATATGGGTAGTATTGCCTTTTTTTTTTCCCTTTTTCCTGGGCTATTTGGATATTTTTATTGAAATTGTAATAAAATATACACATTAATAAATATAATAAACACAACATTAGTACTTTTTATTCACTCTAGGGCAGCTGTGGTTGTTCTTTCATTTAAACTCTGCTCTTCTTACATTATATACAATGGATCTCATTTATGTTACCTTTTAAACTGCTGGAACTTCATGAACATCGTAGAAACCACCCCTGATCTACACCAGATGACACATAGACAAATGAGGTGTAGCTTTTCTGTGTTGGACTTGTTGTTGTTTCTATTTCTAAATCTGTGCTGAAAGCTGAAATAGCACATGCAGTATTTAATGCTCTAAAATTAATTCCAATCAATATATTAGCCCTGTATTTCTGCTGAAAACCATACTGGCACTTTAACAAAGCAAGGCAGTTTCTCTAACATTCCTGGTATTTCATAGAAAGAAAATGTATCCTGATTAATTTATCTCTAATTACACAAATTCTTTATACTTTCAACACCTGTCATTGTTTGTGATAAGAAAACCAGGATCAATCAATTCAAAACGGGACAAGAGTATATGCTTCATAAATTACATTATAGATCTCTTTCCTGCTCAGTGGGATTAATGTATCAGTATCACTTTGTAGTTTGGGGCACTAATAAGCTTGAACTATCAGGAAAGCAAACATGGCAAACAAATTGGTTGCTTTCTTCAGTTGCTGCCACCACGCAGAAACTGAAAGATAAAACTTAGGAACAATCCCCCTCAAGTATTTATGCATGCTTACTAATGATGCTTGCTCATTAGTTAGGAGAGTACAATGCTTCATTCATGAAGCGTATAAATCTATGAATTCAGTCAATTTAGTGGGAATTAGAACACAGATATCAGCTCTTGTAAGAAAGCTTTTGGCTTTCTACATATTTTACAGCTAAAAAACCACAGATTTTTAAAAATTATTATTAACATGCTACATCTCTCGTTTCTAATACCCTTAAACATTAAAGTCTCAAGGTTTATTATAGCCATCTGCAGGCACTTCTCCAAGTTTTTCGCACATCTCTGCAAGTGAGCAAAACGATGGAAATCATACCATGCAGAACTTGATGTGCATATCTGGAGCTTTCCAGATCTGCCACCTTCAGTGTTCACCCAATCACTTACCTGGTATATAAATTTAAAAATATGCTATTGGTTCAAGGTGCCTTATTCTGGATACCGACTGCACAATAAAATATTTGGTAGTTTTCCAGCTCAATTTTCAATAATCGAGAACAGCATTTTAGGAAGCACATTTACTATTATATTGTTAGAAGACATCATAAGAAATAATCTCAAAGAATGTAATGCATTAGTCAGTTCTTCAAAGCTGGTAAAATCAAGTTCTTTTGTGGTATTCTCTGTCAAGTGTAGGAAAGACAACATTTTGCCACATAGATCTCAGTGAAATGAGGGTTTTTGCTATACACTTAATTTCTGACTATTGAACACCACTCAGCATTTTAGTGTCATCCCAATTGAACCCTGCTATGACAATCCAGGAAGCAAATGAATTCAGTAACATGAATACCCATGTGACACCCACTATAACAACAATTTCAAAAATTAGTAAACTAAGAATCATTTTTCTTCTCCTGGACTAATCTCTATTTTTGTGAGAGAGAATAAAGAGTAAAATGATTATGTATGTAATATTGAAGTTACTGTTGCTGAAAAGTAATGCTTCTCTTCTGAAATTTCATGTAGATAGTATGGAAAAACCATCACATTTTAAACTTTAAACAGCATTAGGCATGTGGAAGAATTTTATCTGCTTTCACAGAAAATGTTTCACAGGATTAAAATAATTCAAAAATTCGTCCATATCCATATGGCATTCATCTGAATACCACCAGCCCAGCAATCTTTATGATAGGAGAACATGGGTTTAAAATTTCTGAAGGGGGACGAAAAATCTAATCCCTCCATCTTGGAGAACACTGGTTACGCTTCAGGGTTTTTTCATTTCTAGTACAGCTTTCACATAAGCTGGTGAAGCAACAGGACCAAATCATATTACAGATAACACAATCAAATCAATTAGTTACACTCTCTTTCAGAGATTTACTTTTCTAAACCAAAGCTTTCTGCACTTGTGTTAGTGTACAGTTAAACAAGGCAGCAGTGTGTGCTGAATAGAAGATCTTTGCTTGGATCTGTCTTCTAGGTTGTCTCATAACCATATTTTCCTGGTTTCAGCTGGGATACAGTTAACTTTCTTCCTAGTAGCTGGTACAGTGCTGTGCTTTGGTTTAGGATGAGAATTATGTTGATAACACACCGATGTTTTAGTTGTTGCTGAGCAGTGTTTACACTAAGCCATGCACTTTTTAGTTTCCCACCATACCCCAGCAGGAAGGAGGCTGGGGGCACAAGAAGCTGGGAGGGGGCACAGCTGGGACAGCTGACCCAAACTGGCCAAAGGGATATTCCATACCATATGGCATCTTGCTTAGTATATAAACTAGGGGGAAAACTGCCTTGGGGCCTCTGCTCAGGAACTGGCTGGGCATCAGTCAGCAGGTGGTGAGCAACTGCATTGTGCACAACTTGTTTTGAATATTCTAATTATTTAAACATTATTATTACTATCGTCATCATCATCATCATCACCATTTTCCCCATTAAACTGTCTTTCTCTCAAGCCATGAATGCCATGAATTTTACTTTGGATTTTTTTTTTTTTTTTCAATTCTTTCCCCCATCCTAATGTGGGAGGGAGTGAATTGAGCAGCTGTTTAGCCACCTGTCAGGTTAAACCAGAACACGTATTTAGCTAGCCCCAAAAGAGATACTACTCTATCCACCTCGAGGGATTCCATACTATCCACCTCCTAGTAAGGTCCAAAGTTTTTTATTCAGTAACCCCACTACAGCCAATGCAAGGCCCCTTGTCTGACATGTACATGCATTCCTATGATCTCCTCACTGTAATACCAGGGGCTGTATTTGTCCCTCACTCTCTTGTTATCTTTAGTTCTGTGAACCCAAGATCCATTTCTCTTTAACCAAGGGTTCCCTTTAGCCAGGGACTCCATAGTCTTCCACATTCCTCCACACTCCCATCCTCATCCAGCTTTTGATTTGACACTGTCCAAACCAAACACCAACACATCTTTATTCTTTTAGCCTGACAAAATTCTGTTTGCCTGCTATGCTAAAAGGCCTTGAAAGAGTGCAGCTGAGGGCTTTGATTAACTCACAACCACCAAAGTATTAAGGATATAGCTCTGCTATTAAAGTAGACAAGAACAACATCTGTGATCTATTTCCCTTCTTCTTCTAGTTTTATTTTTTTATTGAACCAGTAAGGTTGTGTTCACTGACACCTAGAACATTTCCTGCAACCTGGAGCAGATTTGATTCAGAAATACCCTTACATACAGAGGTATATAGTTTGTCTGAGTATAAATTCAGCCAAATATTTGAGCTTGAGAAAGACATAACTGAGCATCATCACACTGCTAGCCTCACACAAAGTCAAGCTGCACAAGTAAACAAACACTTTTGTTTCATGTTTCCTACAGCTGAATGTATAGCTTACATAAGATAATATTCCTGTGTTTGCTTTCTTGTTCACATGTGATTTACAAGCCTGTAAACATATTAGAAAATTTTATTGAACCTGATGTGAATATTAAAGATGATATTTGGACATTTGCTACACCTTTTACAAGAAAGGACTTTATAAAGTGTAGCACCATTAAGCAGTATTAGCTACACCATATTGTGCTTGCATCCTCTTCTGAGAGGAACCTGATTTCCCTGTCTTCATGGCTCTCTGTTACAGTCTTCCAAATAGTTATTTTTAAAAGCAGCAAGAACCCTGTTAACACAGTAGTGTGAATGAAGAACCATTTTTCTTTCTGAAGAATCATCTGTTAGACTGAGAAATTACCTCTTCTCTTTATTTGCTATTCTAATATTGCAGCAAAGTCTCAGACAGTAGAAATTTTCCCCAAAAGTGCACTGAATAAATCCTATATGAATCTGCCAGACCAGGTTCAGTAATGGCTACACATTGCTATGAACAATCCAAGAACTTTTTTTGGCATGGGTACAGCATTTCAAGAGCAAATAGTTTAGAACTCAGGCTATTTTCAAGGTCATTATTTGTTACAAATATATAGTTAGTTTGGTGAATCTTACCAATTTCCTTAAAGCCCCGAAAGTCAGAATTCATGTAAAAGTTTCAGCCTATAGATCCTTTTCTCCTACACCCTTTCCCCTCAGAAAACTGTAGATGAAAACTTCAACAGATTTTTTTTTTTTTCTGGCACAATATAACAATAAAGACTCAAAAGCTGGAAAATTCAACAAATCTCAATATGACTGTGATACAAAAATCTCAGGATGTTGATAAGCAATCTTGTTATATCTTCTCCAGACCAGTGAAGCCTATCAACAGTAATTACTCTCTTTACCTGTACAGTCCTCTCTGCTACAAAATGCAGACTGACAGAGAACAACGCTGTATTGGGTGTGTTAGTCGTCTTTCTTTCACTGTATCTGAGGAACACATACTAAATACTATGCCTCATTCAGTTTGGCAAGAAGATGGAAAAGAAATCTATTTAAAAAAGAGAATTTGAAATGGCCTGGCCTGATTGGAATTACTGTGTACAATCTTTGCTGAGATAAAGCTGCTGATTGTTCTATAGGCTGTGTGGTCCTTCAGTTAACAGCAAAAAGTGGCCTTTATGAAAGATTATCTGAATTAACAAAATGTGGTCTGCAGTTATGACATAATCACCCATTACCATACAAGACATGCATTAAAATCCTGAATCCATGTTTGTTGAGCTAAAAAGATGCCTGGTCTATCAAAAAAAACCCCAAGAAAACAGAAAATAAAAGCACACAACAGGACTTTTGGTCTCTGCATCCATGGCTATAAAAAATGCCAAGGTTTAATATACTACGCACGTTAATAGGAAAGGACACCGAGTAGGAATAAAAATATGGGGAAATTTTAAGAGCAAATAAACCAAACAGAAGGTTTTATCTAGTGAAAATGCTTTGCAGTGCTTATATTCTGAGGTACGTATCTCAATAAAAAACTGAGAAATCAAACCTTGAACAAGCTCCTAAATTCCTCAACACTGGAAGGCTAACTCCTGTCAAAACTTATTTATGTTAAGAATAAATATATACACACTTTATAATGTTCCAAATGAAATATCATTAAGAGATTTCTCAGCTATGAATAAAAATCGCAGCAGCAATAGGAGAGACCTAGATGAGTTTAGTCTGCATAACAATTTTTGAAAATTTATTAGACAATTTGTGGTTCTTTACACTTACTGTAAAAGCTCCTTTAAAACTAATCAGAAGTGATAATGTGAATGAAAAGTTTAAGAATTGAGTTATTAAATGCCCTCTGAACAATCTATTATCAGTTTGATAGGCATACAGGATACTGAAGCAGTTAATAGGGAGTTGAGCATGTTTAAAAACAAAAGATTTTTCTGCCTGATAAAGCACAGCTGCAGAACCTTATTGCTCTTCTGAATGTGGATCAACATGAAAAGAGATTTCCTCCCTAGTTTTTAATATTTTATTAATTAAAAAACCCCAATCTTTCTTTGCTTTCATTAAGTGTGGAAAAGCTTCATTAATATAGAAACCACTGTAAGCTTCTGGCCCTTACAACAGTTCTCCCATGACAGCAATAGTGACATATCAACAATCAGTATTCTGCATCTTAATGGTGGTTTTCAAGCAAGCCTCATAGTTCAGATGGGGGCAGTAAAAGCTTATGCTATCCCTTTAAGGCTTTCTTGATGTCTTTTGGCGTTCTCTTATAATTACAGCTTTTACTGTAAGCACTGTACCGCAGGCATTGTGCTGCAATTGAGTTCTTTGAAATTATTTGAGATCAGTGTAAATGCCACTTTTTAAACAACTAAACTGGAGAACATTTACTTTCCTTTAAGAATACAATCACAAATAGAGCAAATATGCAATTAACTATCAAAATAAAATGCTGGTCTGGGAGATTTGGACAATTTTCACATAATTGTGTTAACAATAACTCCATCACTCTCTGTTTCCAAATTCCCTCTAAAGTCTCCAAGCTTAAAACAGATTACAATCACACATTTCCTATAGTTGTAAAAAGTATGTATAATGGAAGAAAAGTACAAAAGTTGTGAGCTTTAAGATCTGAAGATATTAGGTTTGTAAGAGAGAAATATCTAAAATACTGCTGCTGTGTGCATGAATGGAATACCTCAACATGTATGAAACATACTGAATGAGGATTTGCCAGGAAGATGGAAGGGATTGAGCAGATGTGCTTTGTACGAAATGATTTTCATATTTCAATGTGACAAAATAGATGAGCCACATAAAGCTTAATTTCAGTTGCAAATTGCAAGCTGGAATAAGTTCCAGAATAGTAAACAATTAGCTGCTTTATTTTCTTTTTAATAAGACTAAATTACCAGATAATATCTACTGGCATCAACTTGGCTAATAAAAATCTGTTTAATAGGATTTGCCATTTTTCCAGTTGCTATCATGATCAGCTTTGCATTTTGATTATCTTTAAACTTTGCCTCAATTTTCTCATAGAAAAGCTCTCAGTAGTAATTGCTTTAACATTTATTCCAGGTCAAGTGGTTAAGTATGAATAATGATGTGTCAAAAACGTACAGTAGTGCTGTCAATAGAGCAATTACCATTTAGCTAGAGATTATTATGGCACAAGAGCACATTAACTGGGCACAGTAAACAGAACAACAAAGAAAGAAGGGGCAAAGGGAACAAACTGATTTCCAAACCTTCCAGTGTTATGCAGTGTGTGTCACTACCAGATATTAGTTGTTACATAAGAGCAATTAAGTCTGCAATCAGCTTCATTTAGCAGCATTGGATTAGAATGTTTCCAATTAGAACAAGAAGTTAGAAGTGCGTTTCTAGAATGTTAGCTTAATTTTTAAAAATAATCTCACAATAGCATTGTTTTCCCTTGCACATTTTGCATTGCTGTTTGGAAAGTGATCGCCAACTGGCGTTGTGCTTAAAGCTTACCCAAGTCACTACGCAGCACACTAAAGAAAATACAGTATGTGTCTCTGTCTGGTCAGTGGTAGTGGTGTAAAAGCTAACATTTTTTTTCCACATGATTTTATAACTTGCACTGTAATGCGTTACCAACTTACCTGAAAAGAAGTTTAACAGAGAGACACATGTCAAGAAGTGTTTTTCTACAGCCTCTAATAGCTAGCAATCATTTTGGTATTATTCCTTCAATTACAGCAAAACTAAGAAGTTCTGCCTACAAAAGCTATTTGTTCGGATACATCTTTAAATAGACCTCTATCCCTGTTAAACACATGAAAATTACAGTCTGGCACAGCACAGAAGTGTTTCCTCTCAAGAACTGTCTCCTGCAAGAGCAAAAGTCATTTGTATTATCCAGTCTGACCACACTGACTCAAGAACTAAGCAATCTCTAGAAACTCCAACATTAAAAATCTAGGCGCCATACAGCCTCCAGCTTAAAGTATTCAAAATTAATCTTGTAAAAACATACATACATACATGTATATATACACATACATATGTAATAATAATATAAATCTTGTTTTCTGCATGTCTTATTATTCTAACTCTTCCTGTGGTTGTCATGGGACAATTACAAGATGATCCAAATTAGTGCGTGTTGCTTCAGTTGCCTCTGAGTGTTAATTAGAAAACTTCATGACATTCCACTACGGTTGGGGCTAGAGAGAAGTAGGAGGCACTCTTTACCCTGAGAAATTTGCATGTGTTTCACAATTAGATGAAATTAAACTTAACATGGAAGTGGTGGTACAATTCCATTAGCTCATCTATGTACATTCTTTATGTCCATAGCTGAACAGAAATTATGAGCTACGTTGTGTTCTTATAAAAAGAGGTGATCTTGGATGCCACTTCCAGATGAAGGCTTTATTAAATATTCAACACCTTTGAANTATTCTAACTCTTCCTGTGGTTGTCATGGGACAATTACAAGATGATCCAAATTAGTGCGTGTTGCTTCAGTTGCCTCTGAGTGTTAATTAGAAAACTTCATGACATTCCACTACGGTTGGGGCTAGAGAGAAGTAGGAGGCACTCTTTACCCTGAGAAATTTGCATGTGTTTCACAATTAGATGAAATTAAACTTAACATGGAAGTGGTGGTACAATTCCATTAGCTCATCTATGTACATTCTTTATGTCCATAGCTGAACAGAAATTATGAGCTACGTTGTGTTCTTATAAAAAGAGGTGATCTTGGATGCCACTTCCAGATGAAGGCTTTATTAAATATTCAACACCTGTGAAATATGGTCAGTCTTTGCGCTCCATGTTTTGGAAGTACGAATGTTCTCCTGATATCCAGTGTTAATTATTTTAGTCAATCTCCACTGCGAAAAACACCCCAACCCTGAACAACCCAAACTGGAAAAGATAAACATGTACCTTTGTCCAGAAGGAGCATTTCATAGGAAGTGCTTTCTTTTTGAGAGGTGAGAAAAAGATTAAATCTCTATTTCTGCCTATGCTTGTGACATTTTCCAAGACATCAGTATAAAGTATTTATAAATGAGAAAATTCAATACTACTGAAATAAAGTAATTTTTGGCCTTGAATTATAATTATCAATATTTCTATCTTTAGCAAACCTTAAAATCTCAGGCTATGTAGGTGCCATTCAGCCATCTCTTCAAGAAAAGCTAATATAACTTTGAACACAAACTAACTGCAAATGAACTAAAAACTCAAGTTTTTCCTGTCTCCATGGCTTTACAATCTCCTGTGACACACTTTCTGAATGTGTCTCTCATAGAATCTGCAACTTTTCTTTGGCTCTCATGAATTGCCAAGGCAATTACTGTGCTCTTCTTTAGGCAGAGTCTGTAATAAGCACTGTGCTCTAAAGACAAGCATGTTCAAAAATCATGCAGCCACCCACAGTCTTCTGAATCCTGATTATTAGTGAAACCTACTGTTTTCACTGCTGAACTTGAACAGATTGATAACACAATTTACACAATGAAAATTGAGAAAATCCAGATTTACATAGATGCAAAATTAATTTTTATGTGCCTATATATTGTAAATCAGAGTGTCAATAAGCAGCAATTTGTATAGGATTGTTTCCTGTTGCATTACTTGTATTACAGTATACTATAATACCGTGTCTACTATATTGTAGTAGACAGTAGAGCTCTATTACAGTCTTCTCTGATTACAACTTTCCCTCTACTAGAAAAGACATCAGGCAGTCTATTTTAACCTTCAGGATTTTTAAAGGATGGAATACATTTGTCTACTTTCCTTATAAATAATTTGGAAGTAGCTTCTATTTGCTGGAATATTAGAAAATGTGATTCTCTGATTCAGACTCGGGAATGAAGTGCTCATAAACCCGTGCAAAACAGAGGAAGGCACAAACTGCCACTTTAAGAGCAGCTAAATTGTAGCTCATATTTCCCATAGCTCACTTTGGTCATGCATATAGGTTATATGAGCAATGACAGAAATAAAATTTGGACCTCTTTTGATTTAACATAAGATTTCATGTTGTGGCCTTCCCCACTAAAGGAAGCTAGACAGATTTCATTCTATTGATTGAAATTGAATTAAAAATTATTTTTATTAATTGCTATAATTTGAATGATCAAAAAACAAGAACAAAATTTTCCTTCTGCCTTTCAGAATCTATTATGAAGAAACAAAATAGACCAGTACTAGCAGAGTTAGAGGCAGCTTTAAGGAGAGTTGAAGAGTTCTGAAGGAATATACCACAGAATCACAGAATAAGATGAGCTGGAAGGGATCCTTAAGGATCATTAAGTCCAACTCCCAACCCCAAATAGAACCATTCCCAAGAGTCACACCATGTCCCAGTCTCAAAATCTATGGCCATAAGAGACTGAGTTTATGGTAATCAAAATAAGTGAGGGATAAGCATAAATTAAAAGAATGGATACAGAAATTACGGTGGGAAAAATGTACTGAACTACATTAAAAATTTCAATAACTAATTTTAATTGAGAATAATTTGCTAGATTCTAACATATTTTGTCATATTTTACTGAACAGACAATGTTATATAGTAAAACCTATGGTGGTATTTTAGTAAAATATGTTGCGTCAAAAATCTGATGGTTAACCTTTTATCCTTAACAAAACTGGACTTGAAATTATTCATTAAATGAAAAATTAAAAGCAGACATATGCCACTATGAAAACATTTCAGAATGGAAGAAATATAACATCTCCAGATGTTGTTTTCTTATGTTGCCTACCAGCATTTTTGGTGTGTGAGGTGCTTTGTAAATATAAAAGAAAAATCCGGTCTTTTTCCATGCAGAAATAAAAATTAATAATATTAATGACATATGAAATTGGAAGCTGAAGGAACACATACAAGTGTTCCGTGGATGTTCACACAGATGTAGGGGTGATGGGGAAAGCTTGGGAAGCTGTAGAAAGTCTTCTCATTTTTTTCCTCTTCATGACACAACTGAAGAATATAATACAACCTACAGCAGAAAAAGGTCTTGAAAGTGCTCAGAGCCATGTAAATTAAAGATGATGAACTCCAATTGCAATAATAATTTAGAATTTTATGGATCTCTAACTCCCATTGCAATCTTGGATAGCCAGTTACAGAATTAGGAAAATGAGGTAATTTCTGATCTTCCTGTAGCACACTAGAGACCAAGAACTGTGTGAAATACTGACTTTGAGATATTTTTTACTGGGACTTCTGCTTCTGATTTCCCTCTAGTATTTAATAAATAGGAAAAAAAGACCAAACACACAGAAAATGTAATTTCCCTAAAAATCTATAAATAGACCATCAATAAAAACCTTACCAGAAAAATCTACCATTATGCTGAAACTTAAGGATTAAAAGTCACTGTAATGTAACCCATTTTATCCCATTAATGTAATTGCAGGTGCCATTCTTCCAGAAAGCCCTAATCCTTAAAAAGG
The DNA here is from genome assembly GCA_013397815.1 of Aleadryas rufinucha. Lineage (NCBI taxonomy): Eukaryota > Metazoa > Chordata > Aves > Passeriformes > Aleadryas > Aleadryas rufinucha. The sequence goes on along the minus strand of VZTH01009532.1, from coordinate 264,732 downwards.
AGAAAAAAAATAGGTGGATTAAACCATTTCATTAAGTCATTTGCTTTTTACACTTTAATTTAAGTCAATTTCAGAGATTTTAAATATGGATTTTGATTGTTTACGTGCACCAAATCTAACAATCTCTCATCATGTCCTAGGTCAGTCATCACATTGAATGAAACAACAAAGATGAATCATATTTAAATAAACACGTAGATTATATCATGCAAAACAGAATAGGATAATATGTGTCTCATGCTCAAAAGTTAAAAAATCAGTACTAATATTCTTTTTGCTTTTCTTTCTCCTGGACTAAGAAGTAGAACTGGATTTGCCGTGCCTTTATTAAAAAGATTAAAAACTTTCAGTCTCTTATGCTTATGAAACAGTAATATCTACCCACAAAATGTCACTAAACATCCAGATCATTACATTTCTTGTTCTTATCCTCTCCTCACACTTTTGTATAACATAGGATCCCAGAATCATTCAGGTGGGAAAGAACCTCAGTAAGTATCCAGTTCAGTCTCCTGCTCAAAGCAGAGCCTACATCAATTTCAGACCATGTTGTTCAGAGCTTTATCTAGTTGGGCCAGAGCTCCCACAGGCCTTCTACTTCCAATACTTGGTTATTCTTTTAGAAGAAACTTTTCTTTATCTAGTCACAGCCTGCCCTGCTTCAGTTTGTGACTGTTGTCTCATCATCCTGCCATACACCACTGTGAGGAGCCTGCCTCAGTTTCTCACTAACATCCTGTAGGTAGGGACAGGCTGCTATTAGCTACCCTCAAAGCCACCTCTTCCTCCAGGCTTAAAAGTAATCATTTCCTTAGCCTATCCTTATAGCATCTTTAAAAACAAATATTTATTGCCGTCTCACAGGGAACTTCCTTACAAGGGCACGTGGAGAGGGGCAGGCACTGATCTCTCCTCTCTGGTGAGCAGTGACAGGACCCAAGTGAACAGCACAAAGCTGTGTCAGGGGAGGTTTAAGTTGAATATTAGGAAAAGTTTCTTCACCCAGAGGGTGGTCAGGCACTGGAACAGGCTGCCCAGGGAAGTGGTCACAGCACCAAGCCTGACAGAGTTCAAGAAGTGTTTGGACAATGGTCTCAGGTACATGATGTGACTCTTGGGGCTGTCCTGTCCAGGGCCGGGAGCTGTTTTGTGCAGGGCTTTGTATATTGCTTGTTTTTGTGTTCATAACCATTAAAGAACTGTTGTTGAGAGCAAAATACTTTTTTAAAAATCATCTAGAAAATTTCTTTAAATTGTCTGAAGAATTTGGAAAATAGCATATTAAAGTTTCTCTGGTGAAGATGAGTAGCGATACTCAAAAAATCATAAATTCTGTTTGTAAAATCAATGATCATATGTACTTCACAACTTCTTCCTAATTTTTTCATTTTGGTTGCTGAACCACTGACAAAATAATTTCAATCAGTCATCCAGACCTAGATGCATTTGAATCTCCCCTCTTTTGAAGACCAGTGGAAGAATACGATCACGTCATTCATGTAACACTTTCTCAAATTATTTTCCAACTGTCATTAAAAGGCTATAACATTAGATGGAAAGACAGAGAGAGCACCAGTTCTGGCAATATTATCTGAATTCAATAGGATGTAATAATCCTGAACAAAGTCCCCTCAATTACAGGAATTTTTAATAGACTATTTGCATCATTTTGGCAATAAAACTTAATATTACTACTCCTATGAAACACAAATTCTAAATACACTGTTTCTGTAAAAAAATAAAACCTTTGAATAGATCAGACACAAATAAATGTGTTGAGTAGTAGGTCAAGATGCAGACCAGCATGCATGGAGTCAGAATTCATGCTCAGCCTTGGTGCATTTTGATGACAGACTTAAAAGATCCCACAATGCGTTTGAACATCAAATGCATTCAGTGTTAAGTACCCTGAATCTGGAAAACTTCCCGGCTTATACATCTGTCCCTTTAGCTTGTGCTATGCAGTATGTACTCTACCTTATGACTAACATCTTCAAGAAGAATAAAAATATATCAGCTTGCAACTTGTAATAAACCAAGAATAAGGAATAATAACATAATATTAAAAGTCTGTTTAAAATTCATTGCATCCAGCCTTGGCAGGTGAAGAATCAACTTCACCTTCTGTTTTGGACAGCTTTTTCTCACATTTCACTTTTAAAGAGCAATTCATAAATTGTTTGACCCTTTTCACTCAGGAATGCCTTTCAGTAATATGAACTGGCATGCATATTCTGATAAGAAAATATTTTGCTGTGATAAAAACTAAATCAAATAAGTAATTAAACATTTTAGCTCATTCTAAGTGATAGTAGAAGAAAATGAACAAGAAATGTTCCTTAAATCTTCCTGAAATCTAGCCCATTTTTGTAGGCTAGGGATCATTCTCAAGACTATTAAGTATTGCAGAATATTACAGAAATACTGAAACAGATGCAAAAAAAATCTGCTATTGTTCCTTACCTTGGTAACAGATTACTTTGAAAATTATACTTTTAAATTTAACATCAACAAAGTTATTTATTTTTACATTGGAAAATCAAAACCTCCAAGAGTGACCTTTTCCTAAGAACAAAATTATTTCTGTTCACATGAAAAAGCACTGTGCCATCACATCAGTTTATTTTGTATTTTTAATTCAGATTCAGACATCAGTCACACTACTGTTTCAGGTCTCTAGGTCTGGATGGCTGTAGCTTTGTTTTAGGCTTGCAAAAGTCAATAATTATTTTAAATAATCATAGGCAGTCATCAAAATGTTCCTTCAGAAACATGAGAATCGTCTATGTGTTCAGCTTTGCAGACTTTGAATAGTATTGTCTCTAGTTATTTATATATTTGCTATATAAACCCTTTCAGACTCATTGGAAATCGCATATAAGTAACACTCTTTCTATCCACTTATTATTGACATCTATTCTGGGACACAGTAGCTCCAGATAAGAAGAGTATCTAGATGCTACAAAGAGAAGCTACATAAATAGAAACACACAGTTCTAACTGAAGGGCAATGGCAGAAAAGGGACCTTTTGTCTGTGTTTTGCAAAGTGTTGAAAACACAGCATTCATTACTAATCCAGCAGCCATTAACGTTTCTTAAGTCATGATTCAAGAGTTCCTGGATGTGATCCTGGAAATTACTCTGTGAAAGCACATGCCTGTACTCATATAAAGTTTCTTGAAGTACTGGGAGTCTGCACCTGAACAGACAATTGCAACTCAACACATTTAAACAAAGGCATATTATTATTTAGACATAAAAACGCAGTAACAACTTATCCTGTAAATTATCATGTCCTCTCTTGTGAACATAGACAAGAGGAATATGTGGAAATTTTCAGTTTGATCATCTGAACTCTTAGAAACCAGAGGACACAAAGTATATGTTTTGTTAGCAAAAAGAAATACCTTTTGCAGAAATCAAGGAGGTGTTGGAAATGCGTTGTTTCCATTAAATCACTTCTCTGGTTAAAAGCTGGATTTATGGTTTCAAGGTCACAATGAAAGCCTTTAGTCGCTTTGAATTTCCAGTGTGCAAGCAACTTTTCATTCCAAATTAGCTTATTCAAAGCCATTCAATTCACTTTACATTAACATGGGATGGCATTACGATTTCTTCACCCATTAGATGCCCCTTATATTTGGCCTATAAGGCCAAAAAGACAGTATTCTATTTTTTGTCTTTTCTAACCCTAAACCTCAGACTGCAGCTACCTTCCAGCTTGGCAGTTAGCATCAGCCTAGTCTTCTTCAGCTCTTTTGTTTCCTGCCTAACATCACATGAGACTTTTTCCATAAGAGGTAGGCTACTGTACTTTTCCATTGGTCCTACATCCTTTGGGCCTATTGTCAGTAAGGGAGTGAAGATGGAAATTGGAGATTTTCTCCATACCTTCTACATTTTTTAGTGTAGGTAAGCAAAACTGAAACATTTAAAACAAATGCTGGAGAGGTGGAATAACACCACAAAGCAACACTTCATGATTGTACTGAAGTACTGTATTTCCATGAGAGGTATCTTGCATCAATGAAAATTAATAAAGGCAATTGCTAAGTAATATGTAATTTTACAGCTGACACTATTATAAAGGTAGGTAATTTCTCTGTTTTCTTACAAATCTATTGCTTCTTCTTGGCAAAAGCTCTTAAGACATTGATTAGAAATTGTAACCTTGTACATTTTATGAAACATGAATTATGTCCCTATTGTGTTTCTAAAGAATGAATAGACTATAAGATAAATCTAAACCAATGAAATTAGAATTTAAGGAGGGATAAATGTTAGAGAATCCACTTAGAAGGTTGTATTTTCATGACAATTATCCTAAAATAGAGTTAACTTTTGAAGTGTATTTCACAATATTTTTCTGAGAATCTCTGCTAGATCTGAACATTGAGCAATAACACAAGATTAATTAAAGTAGTGTATTGCTTTTATCAGCACCTATGAAACTTGACAGTTACCATCTCTCTAAAGTAAATACAAAGCAGCAGATATGTGAGTATATATATATATACACTATATATAATAATATATAGTATTATCTGTATATACAGATATATATCTGTATATACAGATAATACTGTAGCTATATTGCTCCTGCTAATTTATGATGTAAATGATTTAGCAATTACTATGAACACTAGAGCCTTAGGGAGCAGTTGTCCAACATGTTTCCCTCTGACAAGAGTCATCTATCTTGCTCTTTATGTGTTGGGAGCTTTAAGCAGATGCACCATGACCCAGCACTGTTCCTGTGGCTGACCTGTGGAAAATCCTATGTGTATCAATGGAAAATAAAACCCTCAAATTGCAGAGATAACTCTTACATAGTTATGAAGCTTCAATTTAACAGTAGAAGTCTGCAAGGGGAAAAAAATAGCCTCTAGCATCTGTGTATCTCTGTCTTTTCCTCTGCTCTTGAACATTTTTAACTCCTTAAAATGTTTTGAGATACCACTAATAGAGATGATGAGATACAAGACAGTGGTTGTTTTATATGCCTATAACATAGAAGGCTTTTCTGTAATGCTTTGAAAAATAAGATTGTTCTACATTCTTCTTACCTTCTGTTTTGCTCATAATGTTCAAATTGCCCCCCCACAGAGACAAGGCCAAATATGATTATTAATTAATAATAAATGCTTCCTTTTAAATGGCTTCATCAGTTAAGCAAAATTGATGGATATGTGAAAAATAAAAAACCCAGTTACACTAAGTAAAATATTGAAACAACCATAACTGCATTGTTCTACGACAAGTGATAGTATACTAATAAAATCCAGTAGGTAAGCATCTGAATTAAAACATGACTGTAATATTAATGGAAGTTGTATGTCTTCTACTACAGATGAACAGCTTCTCTGCACATTAACCTAAGACTGAAGAAAACTGTTTCACAGTCTCCTATGAAAGGAAATTATAATCTGTATTTCTTCAGATTTAAGACTACAAAAAGTGTAATATAAAGTGTCAAACTGATTACAGATTGTTTCCTTTTATGGGGAGATACACTGCATTTTAAAGTTTTACAGAACATTTCCTATACACTGCATCTTAACATTTTATAGAAAACCTGTATAAAAAATTATGATGATCATGTAGGAAAAAAAGTTATGACCTGTTGAGTTACTTCCAAGAAGAATCAGTTCTGGAGGCCTCATCAAAAGCTGTATTTCACTAAGTTATGCAGCTAATTTCTCTCAGTTTGTTCAGTTTTAAATTGAATTCAGACACCTAGGGCTTAAGTACATCACAAGGAGGCTGTCAAAATTTTAGAATAGTAAAGAAGGTAATTTTTACCTAGGAAATACATATTCTCGATATTTGGAAAGAGTGGATACTGTATATGACAGTCTCTAAATCTCCTGAAGTATGAGAACTTCAGTTCAGTCTGTAATACGTGCTAGTAACACAATGCCAATACAGATCACTCAAGCTGGTGAATCTAGTTCTCAAAGTTGCAGGCAACAAAAAAATATTTTTCTAATTCTGAGAAGACACATTTTTTCAATAAGTTTTCAGAGTCCACAGAACTTTCTCAACATCCTCTACTAAATGTAAGACCTGTAGGAAAGACCAAAAGCCACAAACATGCTATGACACAAAAAGAGAGCACAAGAAATTTAGGACATTGTCAATGTACAAAGTTACTGTAACAGTTATAAATCTGTGAAATAAGATTTATAATGACTTAATGACTCTAGGAAATATTGTATATTGTACATTTTAGAAAAGATAAACAAAAATCCAAACCTCCCTGTTTTCACAGAAGCTCTTTTCTACCTACAATCTAATCTATTGATCTTACCTTTTACAAAAGCTATTTCAAAAGGTACGTATTTCAGGCAACTTAAATTTCAAGAAGTTGTGACGTGACAGTATCTTGCCAGCATGGGGATCAACCTGTCATTTTTCTTGTCGATAGATATTTTAGTCTTTCTATTTACACTAATTTTCAATGCATTAGTGTCTTTCAACAGTGTATCAACTTAGCTTGACCCTGAAGGTATCAAGTGAAGGTCTAATTTTTGTCATTCTTTGGAGAAAAAATTTGTTTGTCTCCAAAGCAAAATCCCCAAGTCTTAGAACCTTGCATTACATCCATTAGAGGTCATGATTTCTGACAGGACACAGATGATTGTAAGAAAGATAGGTCTCTACAGGGTGAATTATTTTACATTACATATGACCAACAGCAGGAAAAAAAGAACATTAATTCAATAAATGTAAGTACTTTATCATACATGTGAAGACCAACTAGTCTTTTGAGGCAGCTACTTCAAGGCACTAGAAATAAAAAAAAAAGAATGCCATCATAAAAACTTCCAAATGACAAAAAATATGTAAAGATTCTATGTGCCACTGTCAAGCTTTCAGTATCTGGTTTGTAAAATTCAAAGGTGCAAATGAGGTTTGTAAGATTTCTTTAAAAAATTTTACGAGAAACACCTCAGAAGGCCAACAGACAACTATAAAATCTCACTGGTAGCTTTAAGTGTTTGAGAATACAGCAGAACGAGATTTGCCGTTCAGGATGCTCTCCTGTCCTGATTCCAGAGTGGGGGCGGAGCTTAGCACCATCTAGGCATGATTAGGCTGCTATTCTATACTGTGGGAATGTGGTTTCAGGGCAAAGAAAAGGCGAGTGCACCCCCAGAAGTGTGCCATTTTACCTCCCTCTCTCCAGCAGGAATGTTGTCAGGATCAGCCCTGCAGATCCTGTCTTCTGCTATGGCTGCCCATCCACTGAGACGCAGTTGCAAGACATGGTGATGGAAAGCATCATTGGTATGAGAAGCACTGTGTGGAACTGAGTGAGGAGGTGAGCCCAAGTCCAACTGAGTCCAACCCGAGCTGAAAGGAGCGGAGCCAAAGGGAGCTGAGTGGAGATGCCGGTGCCAGAAGCAGCAGTGCGGAATGGAGTCCAGCATCCGAGGCGGCAGCATGGCAGGATGTGGACGATCGAGCTTTCAGGGGTTTGTCCATCATTGCTTTTTGTTGTCTTGGGCTCAGGGACAGGAGAGCTGGCTGTGGGAACAGCTGCCATCTTTGTCCCGGGTCCACTTGGACACAACCTATGGGGAGCATCTGCCATCTTGTCTTTGTCTTTGCAGCCACCGAGAACTAAGTTGAGGTGGAGAACACCTTTTGGGTGTAAAGCACTTCTTTTGTGTGTATACTTTTGTTATTAACATGTCTGCTGTTACTGTGAGCTTTTTATTCCATTGCTTTTTGATCGCAGTAAATTGTTATCTCAACCCCTATTCTCTGCCTTTGTCCCTCCCTTAGCAGAAGGGGTGGGAAGAAAGAGGAGTGGCTTATTTGTAGTTTAATTTCTGACTGGTGTTAAAACCACTACCTCTCTTCAAATTAGAAGCATAAATGACCTTCTCTCAGGAGGACAAGAATCACTTCTTTCATTTAAAATACTTCCAGAGGAAAAGCAAACTATAGTATCAATATTTCCTTTCTCCTTCTCCTATTCTCCTTCTCCCATTCTCCTTCTCCCTTCCTAACTCAACAGACCAACAACCAAAGCACCACCAAAATATGGTGAGACTATATTTTAGCCCAATCTAAAAATCATATTTTGTCTTTGAAGGAGAGTAACCAAATCATTACTGGGGCATCTTTTTTCTCTGTATACACAAAACGGCAATATGACAGAGGAAGAAAAAAGAAGAGTATGATTGTGGAACTCACTGATTTGAGCAATTACGTGTTTTCTCCTCTGTGCTCTCAGGACTATTTATTCATTTTACATTAAACAATCACTGGAGGATATATAAGGATTGGAAACCCAAGACTACTCCTCTTTCATCTCCTGATTACTGTCTTACAGAACTAACGCACGCTTCCTCTCTGAACTAACTTGTGCTTCCTCTCTCCGACACACAATCATTTATTATTTTCTGCAGTGTGACACAGCAGAAAGAGTTATATCAGTAAACCTATCAAACTGCCAGTGTAAGAACTCAGAACCCGGTGGTCCTCCCATCTGAAGAAAGGACTAATTAATTATATTCTGCCAAGTTGAAGAGAGAGAGGAAGTAGCCATTTTAACTCCGACATTTTAGTGTTCTTTTCATTTGATATGGTTGTGGCTTTCTGTGAATCCAATCATGTCAGCATGAATTAGGCTTGCAGTGGCTATCATAACTGACCACTATATACTAAGCTCTGACAACTCTATATTCCCTACTTCCTACTTATTTCCTACACTCTATCCTGATCTATTTGTAACTCCAAGATTTTAGCTGCTGGTAAATGGAAGTAGAGGGCCAGGGGAAACTGGAAGATTTTTTTTCTTGACCTGAGTCCAAAACAACTCTTGGAAGCCCAGCAAACACATAGAGGATATATCATACTAAAAAAGGCTACCAAAGGAAAAAACCACAACAAAATACATAAAAATAAACTTTCTGTTAGAAGATAAAGTCATATATTTATTCAGAAAAAAAAATAGAATTGAAGTGACCTAGAACACTCATAACAAAGGGAAACTACGCAGAACAGACATTTTGGGAACATGAAGGAACAACAAAGACTAGTAATAGTGCAGTGTAATACCTAGTTATGAACTATACAGGAAGGACAGATTAGGATGAAGAATAATAATATCCATGAGTGCCATTAATCCTAAAAAATACATTAATAATCTCACTTCCAACTCATACTTCTGCTTTACAGGACAAATCATATCTTTCTTTAGCCAACTCTTCACCACTTTATTGGTTTTTTACTGATGCCATCTTTACTGATCGTTTCCGTTGAGGCAATGCATCAAATGTGTTGAAGTCCTTACAGATCATATCTATCATATTTTCCTTATTAAAAAAAACAATCCATAAAGTGTCTCTTTAAATTAAAGCCACACTACATTTTATCCATCCTCAGGCTGATGCTCATGTACACCTCAACTACTCTTTATTATTTTTTAAATGTTCCCAGGTTAAGAAATTTCTCCTTTTCCTTGGTGTTTATACATTTAGGTGCAAACAACCCTCCCACTCATCTGCTACTTGTCTCTTTAAGGTTTCAGACCAGCCAATTTATGGAGCCAGTGACAAGTGAGCAAATCTATGAAAATATAGCAATTCTTTGTGCAGTGAGCTGTTGTGTAGGTAAAACTTTACAGCACTAGGCACAAACTGATGAACTCTGCTGGACTGTGCCAGTTATGTGCAGAGTCCATTCACATACCTCTGATTTTATTCCCAGGATTGCTGTGGCCTGTCCCATGTTATTTTTCCATGCCTAATTGTTCGAGGAAACCAGAACACAACAATACTGCATTTGACCCTGCATTAACTTCACACTACACTTTATATAAAGAGACTTACTGCCATTCCTAAAATAATAAACTTTCATTAGAAGGGTGCTATGTATGGGATGCATTGCCCAGAAACTTCCAAGCAGGTGGCCAGAAATACACTCTTTCATTATCTGGGGCATTCCAGCCCAGCACTAATTCAGATAATGAAAACCATGACTAAAATATTTACGGTTCTCGCATCATATTGTATGTCATACAGTTCAACAGATTAATTAAAAACCATTGTAATGGAGCTGCTATTTCTTTCCATATTGTTCTTATTCATTCAGCATTGTGCATGAGGGATCTTTTCAATTTCCCAAATGACACATAATAAACATTTGTCTGCTGTCACCTCTAACTTGGCATCATTAATACTACATGAAAGTATTGGGAGCTATTGTTATTTTGAAAGTGATTCATCTAAGTATTATTTAAATAATCTTTCTATGGTGTACCTTTATAGACAACTTTAAGATACTTGGACCTCTCAAATGTTTTGTATATTTGCAGAAGTCCCAACGAAGAAGGACAAGAAGATCCTCCAAATACACTGATGAATGTGAAATACAGTGAAAACAAGCAGTAAATGTTGTTTATACCTGCTAAATCATTGCAAGTTTTTCATTCCGTAAGACATCTGAGGCTTTTCATTGACAGAGAGAGAATACTGGATTACAGGCACTACAAGATGAGATTTCATGAATTCTTTCTGAAAAATGCCTTAAAACCAGAATGATTTAGGGAATTGATCTATGCACAGCCCATAAAAACATATAAGTCTGAAGTCCTCTTTTGATGTGGAACAAGCATTTGCTGACAGGTTGCAACTCATACTCTTCAGTGTATATGCATAAGGGAACCGCTAACCTTAGCAAATGGTCTCCTACAACCAAAGAATAACCACCCTAAAAATCATCCTGGGAAGGAAGCCAATTGTGTCATGATTGACTTTATCATCTGGAAAGAAAGGAGTTTCAAGAGATACAGAACATTTGCTGTAAGAGAAGGGGTGCTACATAAACAAGGATAAGGGTTTTAGAGAGAAGAGTAAGTAAAAAGCCCCTCATTCTAAAAAAAGGTACCTTCTTTAGTCAAAGGTCGGGTCATGGAAGTGCAAGACAAATAGTGACTGAGGTGTTTACGAAAGAAAGACCAGACATGCTCCAGAAATTCTTCTAAGTCAACAGAAGTAACATGAAAAGGAGGCATGAAAATTTAGCTGAAATTTGCATAAATATAGAAAACCTCAGAAAATGAATTTTTTTTACAAAGTCTTTTATGCTTCTTATACCAGTACTACTGAGAGTTAATAAAGGAATTCTAGGTCTACTGATTGACAAAACTTGGAATGCAAACTATTTTGGAGCTCCCTAACATGCAGGACTGGCCAGCTGGAATATCAAAATTTCATCCCTAGACCTAGACAAGCACACATGCATTTAAAAGAGTTCTAAAACCAGTCAACTTTGTCCAAAATACAACTGTTTATTGTTAGTTTTATTGTCAGCTTTGTTCAGATGGACAGATCAAAGTATTAGGTTTGCACATCAGCGAGTGACATCTGTAGTCAGGAGGTTTCCTCACAGACATTCTCAAGCTAAAGAGGTTGTGTGTTTTTGGGAGAAGGCAAATACCTCTTGCATATCACAGGTAGAAAGACTTTACAAGCAAGTCCAACTTAGTCTCTGTAACTCTGCTGGACATCTGTGATAGATATATAGTCACAAAACAATTCATGCTTCAGGAGAAGAAAGCTATTTCACATGAAAACATTGAGACGTAACAGCAGAGGTCATTCTAAGATTTACAAACTTCATAGACTTTAGCATTCTAAACCTGAGGATGAATAACAGCTTGCATAACACTGCTAATATATTAACAGTGTGTCTGTTACTAATTTGTATCCTTCACATTTTTTATAGCACAACATCTTTATTTTCATATAGATTATACATGACAAGAGCTGTAATTAAGGTAGATTTTTGGGTTTTATCTATTTAGAAAATCATAATATTTAAATAATAATTAATTAAGTCATAGTGAAAAGACCTATTGTCTACATTAATATCTCAGTATTTTCTTGCACTTCACCTACTCTGGAAAACACAGCTTTGTATTGTAAAGAAAGCAACAATAGAAAATAAGTCAGAAATTCGGTCACACACTGTCACATTGTCTGGAAAGAATAAGGAGGTGAAGATGTTAAATGTTTTTTTGATCCTTCTCTCACATCTTACCTAAAGGATATTGAAATCCATAAGCTGTTTCTAATTAGTTTCTAATGACCTGAGAGTTGTGCAAGTTTAGCATCTTCTATATCTCGTTTGATTTCCCTTTTGGACTAAAATGATATCAAGAGGGCTGAAATGAAGATAAAACACACCTCCATGATCCCTCCGGTTATTGGACCAGAGACATAAATATAAGAAGGGGTAAGGGTAAAGACTGTCATCATCAGTAGTTTTATTAACAAAAAAATACAGGAGTGGTTGTATAACCATAGAGTGTGTTGATTTACTCTTTATAAAATTCAGAGTAATGTCCAGATGGTTCTTTAACCTCTTGAAAAGGATTGCAAAAAAGTTGCATCTTTCCTGGAAGATTCAGTAATTATTCTGCTACACTATAGAAAACTATCTCAGCAACAATCTGTCTCAGATGTGTTGAGGGGAAAAAAAATGATAAAGGATCAGACTCACATTTTTTGTTCATTAATTGCTATTTGGTATCCTGATAAACTTGGCAGTTTAGGAAGTGATCGAAGTAATTATGAAATTGGCACTGACTTTAGAAAATGAATAAAACCCTCCAAGGTTTCAGAGTTAATTAGCTAAATATTAAAGCAATCAAAATGCTGAATTTTTAAATTTATTGATAGTAATATTTGTGAAAACTATGGTTATATACCTGTTTCCTATTTGCAAATAAATGAAGAGCAGGTAATGCTAGTCCTTAGTAATCCTTAGTGCAACATTTTTTATTTGCTTTTTAAAATTTGGACTCATTATAGCTATATAATTGGTTATATATCATACTAAGAACTCATTCAGTTGTAAAACATCTCCACATATTTTAACTAAGAACTGCCTCAAGGTGATGAAATAGACACGATATAAAATTTCAGGGTTGTAAAGCAAGACAGAAAGTCTTTGAAGAGCTGTTGAACCTATAAATCTCACAAACACTCTAAAATATGCCTTAAAAAACTGACCAAACTTGTCATTTAAAAAGAAAAAAATACTGACAATATTACATGTAATGACTGAGATGGTAAACTCATGATGATTAAAATGGAGTAATTCACTTTGAACTAACTCTAGTTGACTCCTCTAATGTGCCTGAGGATTGTCTGTGGCAAGCCCAGAGGAAATCTTTTGTGCTTCAGTAAGCAATAAGCCTTGCAAATCATTATTCTTTCAAAGACTAACATAGGGGATACCAGTAATATTTGGGCTTTTTCTTGAGCCACTAGGAGTCCAAGGTACTAATTTAATACATGAACTTTTAAGGTTAGATTTCTGTTATATGATTTACACTATTTGCCCTTCTTAAGACACAACTAGGAAAGTCTCAATGGAGAAACACAGAAGTAGTATTGTTCAATAACCTACCAAATATAAAAAATAAGAATAAAATTTCTCTAAGCAATTCACACAGTGTGCAATCCACTAAAAACAGTGTTATCAATAAAATCTCCAGCTAAACTGTGTTTTATGTTCTTTCAAAGGCATTGCCCACACATTATTACATTTTTTGTTCTGTTTTGTTTTCTGGCAATACCAAGCAATCTGTTACAACCAGCTGTTTTGTAATCCTTCAGTGGCAGAACTGTGGTGGGATTAAGAAGCCCTTGTGATTCTTGTACTTCTTGCTCTGCAGTGATAAACATGCAACTTCCATCACAAGCATACAGACGCCTGCATATCTTGCTATGCACACTGTAAACAGCAACCCAATACTCCATTGCTCCTTCTAGGGAAATAGATGCTTTTTGAATTAATCTTGCATCATAATTTTACAGGTTAGTTACTGTCACATCTTTCATTTCTATAATTTTTAAAAATGGATTTTTCAGCTTTGTGTGAAATGAATTCCAGCATTCATGTTATAAAGAGTGAATAGGTAAAACTTTAAAAACTTAGCATAGTAGTTGAGTATACCAGATTGCCAAAGCCCAGAATTAATTAAGTCACTTATGTGGAAGTAATAAGTAAATGAAAATAAATATTATACCCAGTGAAGTTGTGGATGTCTCATCCCTGGAAGTGTTCAAGACCAGGCTCAATGGGGCTTTGAGCAACCCAGTCTAGAAGAGAGTGTCCCTGCCCACAGCAGGGGGTGGGAACTAGAAGATCCTTCAGATTCCTTTGAACCCAAGCTATTCTCTGATTCTATGAATAAAGTTGCAATAGTGCTTTTATTCTGTGGAATCCAAGTAGAAACATCATCTCATATACACCTCACGGACGAAATAGCATTAGATTTCCAGGAGGCTATCCACGCACAACAGGGACTGAGTGAGATCTGTATTTAGAGATTTATCCTATTCAAACATACTGGGTGTTGGGGTTTTTAAGAGTTCTCTTTTTATTTTCTTTTTCTTTTGAAAGAATTTTTTCCCCACACATGTACATTGCTGAGAGGAAGTCATTACCAAGGTACTTGAGGGAGACAAAGGACGTGGCTGGGGAGGAGCCCCGGCCAACTGGCCTCCTTTTACCTGGGAAGAGGGGGTTGGGTGGGGCCCCAGCTTCACTTGTGATCTGGAGTTCAGAGGGGAAGGAGGCTGCATCGCTGTGGAGAGAATTCACCATCACCGCAGGCTTTCTACCTTCTGCTGCTTTTCCTCCAACCGTGAGTGGAGCTTGCTCTCTCTGGGAGCGGCTCTTGCACAGGGGACCCTATTTTTACACCCTACCTCACTAAAAGGAGACACCTTTCCACCATCTGCCGGG